>WSFP011412234.1:0-24371 GCA_009831015.1 Picea engelmannii | reverse complement strand
CATTTCTCTACTCTTCCTCTCCAAGTGAACAAAAGATATAATGAGCCTCTCTTGGCCCTATGTGCCCCTCTTAAACCTCCATAAGGAAACCTAAGAGATGGATGGCTGAAAACACTCCATCCCATATCTAATCAAAGGTTGAGATCATCCCACAATAATCTCACTCACAAACCCACTTTGGGTTAAGTTCCCTAAGTTCACTTTATGTCCCGTCGTTCACCCACAAAGTGAATAATTAGTCACTTTTGCCTAAGTGACAAAAATTTCACTTTTGACTTAAATCTCCTAAGTCAAAGTGAAATTAGAACAAGGTAAAGTACAAGGTACATAGTACCAAAGTATTTCCCACTTATGGTTACAGACTCAAAACCACAAGGGGACCACTTCCCAAGGTACAAAATCTCAACACATCCTAGACAAGAAATTCAAAGTTCTCAAAAAATGATCCATTGTCTTGGTAAAGGTCCAATGGACCTACTATGGTACTAAAAATTTCATGTGGGAGAATGAAGAGGATATGAGGGAAGAGTACCCATATATTTTTGTAGATTTAAGGGGAATCTAAATGTACATTTGTACATAAGTATACAAAGACTTGATTTTGGAGAAATTGGAGTTCCTAGAGCCACAACTTTGAGACTTCTTGTCCATATTATGTTGTATTCCTAGAGGGTAAGTGAAATAGCCTAAGGGACTGCAATGAAAAGAAGGGGGTACACTTCCTTGGGTTGTGCAGGCTAAGGACAATGAAATATTGTTGAATGGAATTGTTGTAGAAGTCATTAAATTATGGAATTATCAAGTATTGTGATGTAATAGTTTATATATGTATACATGTATACTTGTGTGGTGATGTGCAATTAGGTCATTGAAAATTGTAAGGGAGGGGATTGTGACACCATAGTTTTGATCCCCATTCTAGCATTATATATTTGTAAGTATTATGAATGGTTCCGTTCCAAGTGATGTAATATGTAAACATTCTACATTGAAAATAATAAAATGGAATACATTACCAGTTGTATATGGGTAAGGAATAGAGTATTGGGGGAAATGATTACACAAGAGAGGGGGATTAATGGGGGTGTTTAGGGGTTTACATATACCTTGAGTCTTAATCCATACTCATAAATCCATTTTTCATTTATCCATTTATCCATTTGACTTATCAACCACTCAATCATTGAATTCATGTAAGAGGTTGGGTGAGTAATTCATCCCACTCAGTTATGACAACATGGGTTGAGTGTAATCATCCTTAGAGGAAGAGTAAGAGTCAAGCAAGCATGGGAGAAGAGAAAATTTTAGTACGAAGAAAGAGTTTTTATATTTAGCAACAATAGAGGAAAACTATAGTAGAGTTATGTAAAAAGAGTGGCCAACCATAATTTGTACTAAAGGAATATCCCTAAATCTAGTAATTATGATAAGAATGAGGTTGATATGCTTGTGAGTTTGTTTTTTGAAACAATTACCCAAGATAAATTGATTGTGTGGCAATTCATGTTGCAATTGGATTTCCTAGAGCCGCTAATAGAGATATTATTGGATAGTCTATGTTGGAGCCCTGGAGGGGATGGATATTGTCTAAGGGACTATGTTGCCGAGAAGGAAATCCCATCCCTTGGGTTGTGCATATTGATGGGGAAGAGTGATGGATAGTTGGAAATGTTGTAGGACTCATGTCAATGTGTTTTAGTGGGTATTTGAGTTGTTATAGTGGACTATAGACACCATAGGAGTTTGTTTGTCCTTGTAGACTCATAGCCCCATCTCGAGGGTGACTTTCTACTGATATAATTGGAGCATTAGATTCTATGGTTGAGTGGGACGTCCTTAGTCTGTAGTCGGTTGTGTAAAACATTTTTAAAAGATATGTGATCTGATCAATATGTTGTTTATTGTGTGAATGTTATGTTGCATGATGTCTTTGATTTATGTTATGTTTGTTTAATTTTTCTTGTTCATGTTAGAATCATTTTCATTCATGCATGCATGTATATCATGTTGTGTATATTTCTACATTTCAATCAATGTGTTAGTTGTTTTTGGAGTAATGTGGCCCAGCCAAGGAGTTGGGTACGTTAAATAAACAATGTCTCCATTTTGAGTGGAAATTTGAGTCCATTTAGGGATGCAATTACCAAGCTAAGGTACATTGTCTTTCATTGTTGGAAAATACAAAACAAATTGAATCTTCCTCCCCTGCACCATTTCCATGATCATAATTAATGCAACATAAATCTTATGCATTCAAAAACATTGATCACCTTGCATTATTTCACACCATAATGAGATAGGAAATAACTTCAAATAAATAATAAGATGCATTGTAGTAACAATATGTGCAAAAGGGATTGAACTAATGAATGGAAATGTAAATGAGTGTAAGGAGAACTCTACTAGCAGTAGCATGACTTAATGTGTCAACATGATTTATGCTCTCATATCCCTCCATGGAACTCATTTTTGAATAAAAGCATTTTAAACATGGTCTTTACACACACACACACACACACACAATCAAAGAAAAAAGTTTGTATAATTAATCCATTTGATTGGTAAAATCTACAACCAATACTAGCCACGAGGGTTATCTTATAGTGAGCTAAGATAATATTTTGAAGATATCTTATAGTGAGATAAGATCAGATTTTGAGGATTATATGTGTATGTGTAGAGAGAGAGAGAGATTCATTCAAAGAAAAAGAAAAAAGGTATCGTTATTTCATTTGATTGATAAAAGGTAAAACTAGTAATAGCCCTAAGGATTTTCCTATAAAAAGCTAAGATTGGATTCTAAGAATTTCCTACTATCCATATAGGTTATATTAGGGTGGTAAGATGGTACCTTTGCAATGATTTAAGATGAATAGAAAACATTGGGAGACATTACTATCTCAACCCTTCTATTTTCATTTTCATTACAAAATTTGGATTTGTCTTATTAAAGCCAAAGAGATTAATAGTAACAACATGCTTGTTCAAGCATCCTATAGGATATATTAATTTAATCACATTATATTCTCATCCCTCCTGGAGAAAGTTACATGTTCGTCAGTAAAAAATTAAAACTATTTTACCTTCATCTAGCTCACATGCATTTGTAGCAAAATTATCCATAGTAGAATTGTGTTTTTGGGATATGTGTGAGATGAGAATTGATTGAAACATATGCATAACAAGATTGGATCTATTGACAATATGTGACATCACAAGGTCCAATCATCTCATCCTGTTGTTCTTCAATTCACACACAACATGTGAATTTTTCTAGACCACCAGTGGTTGAACCTCGTGATCAATGGTTATGGAAAGGGTTGTGAGATTTACAATTACATTTTTTTAATTGTTTGTATGAATTTCGATGCCTCGCTAAAATACAATGGATCTACCCCCCAATTATATGATACCTCCAACTCCACTTGGGTCTATATTTTCCTTTGAAGCACCATCACAAAAGTTGTAAGGTCGATTCCAATCTTAACCAATGGAGGAACCTCCATATATGCAGAGGAGGAGAATAGCTTCAAGACCCTATCTAGAAATTTTTTCCTCTTAAACCATTTCATTCCTAAATATGAGAATGTTTTACATAAATAAGATATGGGAGATATAGAGAGAGTTTTCTATCTTGACACCTTCTAAGGTACCCTGAAGGCATTCATGTTTTATATGCCTACTTAGAGCCTCAACAATGAGAAGGAAGAGAGGGGATATAGGAAAACCTTGGTGTAGGCTATAGGTGGGAAGGAAAAATAGGGAGATTGATCCATTTATAAATATGGAAAAGGATACAAATTTGAAGTAGTCTTCCACCTAGTTTAGAAATGGTCTAAAGAAACCAACTTGAGTAAGGATCAATCTAAGGAAGAGCTAACTAACCCTATCAAAATATTTGGTGGAGTATATATTCAGTATGAATGTTTCATGAGACTTGGATTTAATTGTGTGAATATATTTCTAGTATAACCCAATAGAATCATGGATATTTCAATTTTCCATGAAAATAAATTGTTTTGGGGAGATGTGCTGAAATAGGATTGGTTTTAGATGAATAAAAAATGAGTTTGGAAATGATTTTGTAGACACAATTGTAGAGGAATATGGGTCGATAATGTTCCAAACCATAGGTATGATCATCCTTCAAAATATTTGCAATCAAATTTGTATTTAAGGGGGGTGAATCTTACCTAATTATTTGGATTCCTCAACCGCAACCAAGAGGTCTTGAGTGTAATGTCCCCAATACTAAAGTCATAAAACTTTCATGATACCATTAAACTAAATGCATGCAAAAAATTCAAAACATATGTAGCTAGCAGAAATATTTAACAGCATGAATGTAGTTCCATTTATATGCACACGACAACATCATTTCACTTAAAAATCAGATTTTAAGCACACAACAATTAAAACTCGTAAACATAGTGAAATAGAGATGAAAAACACTTATCTTTTAGTAGAAAATGTGAAACCAACTATGGGAGACGAACATTCCTACCAACCATAGATTTTCTACTCCAAATATCAACAACAAATCACCCTCAATATGGAGCTACAAATACACAAGAGAGGTTGTCTCTATTGTCCACTCACAACCCAATTTTACCCACAGTACATTGATTTGTTTCCACAACTATCCCAATCCATTATCTCTCTTCGCCTCAACTTGCACAACTAGTCAAGGAACGTGATCTCCCTTCACTGTACACAACCCCTCAAGAATTCTCAATTCCCTCCAGGGCTCTAGCACAAGTTGGCTAGTAATATATATTGATAGGGAATCCAGGGATGCTAGCTGCCATAAAAAAAAATCACAAAAACAACTCACTATTCTAGGGAAAACTCTGAAACAAAAATTCACTCTATAGGCCTAACAACTTGCTTCTTCATGTAATTACAGATCCAAATATATACCACACATGCCCATTATGGATAAATTCAACCTCCAATTATCTACACTCTCTTGTTGATCCCAAAACTACATGCAAAAACCTCTCACACTCGCCAATGTTGATTGTACTAAGCCCCCATGCCCTCATAACTATGGGATATGAATTTTTACACCAACCCTCTTATATATGTTTAATTATTGGGGCTTGATACACTCAAAAGGAAATTAGAAGGTTTATGCATAAAAATTATTTTAGGAAAGAGGGTTTGGATTAATAACCATGAATATGTCCCCCTTGGACCCCTTCTTAGAATTTTCCCTCTCTTATGGAAACTTAACCTCCCATTACTCTGTTTGTAGTTGATGTCACGTTTATTTTTATTATTTCAATACACAATGTTTATATATTACATTATTGGACCTCTGGACGTACATCATAATTACATTATACATTGCTAAAATAGGGATTAAATATTAGGATGTTACATTCCCCTCCCCCTACAATTTGCACCATCCTCAGTGCATAACACCATATTGCCATACATGTACAAAATTTACAGCATAGTACTTGATACTTTTTCAAGTTCACAACTCCTGCAACAATTCCAACCAACAATCTCTCGTTCCCCACAACCCAACGAAGGTTATCCCCTTCTCTAAACCATAGTCCCTCATGTTGTGAAACTTCCCTTCTAGGGATCCAAAACAAATCAGACAAGAAATCTCTGAGATGTGGCTTTAGGAACTCCGGGTGCCAAAATGGAGTCTTGCACACTTATATACAATTTACATTCAATTTTCTTCAAAATTTTCAAAACTTTTCAGGTACTTATTTAACATGGTCTCCTCATGCTCCCACGTGACATATTCAAGAATGTAGTAGGTTCATTGAACCTTTACAAGGCCGGTAGATTTATTCCTAAGCACTTTGACTTTCTGGTGCAGGATGTGCACTAGTTCCACTCAAAAGTACCCTTTATGCTCCACCTGGATCACACTCCAATCAATCATGTAGTTAGAATTAGGCACCTATTTATTCAATAAAGACACATGAAACACATTATGAATTCTCATGGATGTAAGAAATGCAATAATGTATGCAATGACTCCTATCTTCTCTAAAACTTCAAACAACCCATAGTATCTCACTGCCAACATCAAGAAACTTCTCAATCTTAAAGATCTTCTCCTAACATTTACTTTTTAAAAAAATTCTCTCTCGCTTTAAATTCTTTGTATATATTGCTTTTATCTACATAACTATTTTTCCTATCACATGCAACCTTTAAATTCTACATGATCTTTACCATCTGTTCTTCCATGTCCCTTAGCAATTTTGGCCCAATAATTGATGTATCTTTTGGGTTATCCTATCTCGTTGGTGTGTTGCATTTCCTTCCATACAAAGATTCAAATGGTCCCATATTCAATGATGCTTGATATCCATTATTGTAAGAAAAATCAACTAGATGAAGGTATTTTTCCCACTTGGAAATATTTTCCATTACATACATCTTCAACATGTCTTTAATTATCATGTTAGTCCTCTTTGTCTTCCATCCAAATTTAGAAGATATGCTATATTGAAATCCAAATTAGTCCCAAATCCATTAAACAACCCCTTCGAAAAGTTGGAAGTGAACTTGGGATCTTTGTATGACATTATTTCCTTAGGTACACCATGTAGCCTAGAAATTCCCTTCATGTAAATCTCTATGATTATCGTTGTCTTGTGAGTTTTTTTCACCGTAATAAAATGTGTAGCATTTTTAAGCTTGTCCACCACTACCATGATGGAATCATGTTTCCATGTTGTTCTTGGAAACTTGGTGATAAAATATATTGTAACTACCTCCCATTTCCATTCAGGAATGGGCAATGGCTATAAAAACCTTTTTGGATGCCTGTGTTCAGTCTTCACTTTCTAATATTCCATGCACCTAGATATATAATCGGCCACATCCTTCTTCATTCCAGGCCATAAATACTGACTTCTTACTACTACAATTGTATTTGGGTACCTTGAATGACCATCATATGGTACATTGTGCGTCTCTTTTTTCACAGTATTTCTCAATTCCAAAATTTAGGAACGCAAAATGTGTCCCTAAACAAGAGGATTCTATCCTCCTCCAACCTGTAATATTTAAACTTCAGTAGTACATTTTCCTATTGTAAGCCTTTTGTAACTTGTAAATAATGTTAATTTGTTGTTACCACTTCCAAAATTGTTCTTTTTAAATATGAAAAATACATTCTAATTCCTTTATCATGCATTTCATGCAACCCTCCTACTGAGTGCATCATCCACTTTATTCTATTTTCCCTTGACGTGCTTGATGTCAAAGTCATGTTCACTGAGAACTTCTAGCCATCTAGTATGTCTATCATTTAGTATTGGCTACTCAAACAAGTGTTTCATACCACTATGATCTATCGTTAGCTCGAACTTTCTTCCCATGATATAATTCCTCCATGTTTTTAAGGCGTGAACTATGGCTGCCAACTCTAAGTCATGGGTAGCGTAATTTATTTCACACTCCTTAAGCTTCCTGGACTCATAACATATGACATGCCCATTTTTCATAAGGACTCCACCAAGCCATTTCTGGCATGCAACTATGCATACAACAAAATTTTCATCTGCATTTGCAACCTTTAAAATAGTTTCATTGGTTAACAATTCCTTTAAATGTTGGAAACTCTCCTCACACTCGGCACTCCATTCAAACTTTATTCTCTTCTTTTGCAATGAAGTGAATGAATGTGCTACCTTGGAGAAATATTCAATGAATCTCCTATAATATCTATCTAATACCATAAAGGATCTCACTTCTGAAACATCTTTGGTGCTATCCAACTTTTGATTTCTTCAATATTTTTTAGGGTCCACTGATATGCCCTCCTTTGAGACGATGTGGCCCAAATAATGGATTTTAAATTGAAATAAAGTACACTTTATTAACTTGGCATACAATTGGCGCTTTCTTAACACCTATTGCACCATCCTCAAATGTTGTTGATGCTCCTCCTCTGTCTTGGAGTAGATAAGAATATAATCCAAGAAAAACATGATGAATTTGTCTATGTAATCTCTTAACACTCCATTCGTTAGACACATAAAAGTAGTTGGTGCATCTTCTAGGACAAATGGCACCACCACACACTCATAATGGCCATACCTTCTCATGGATGTTTTCTTGCTAATGCATTCTTCTCTAATTCTCACCTGATGATAACCTGACCTCAAGTCAATCTTGGAAAATATCCTTTCTCCCTTCAATTGATAAAAAAGATCATCGATCCATGATAGAGGGTGCCTATTCTTTATCATGGTATTATCTAGCTTCCTGAAGTCAATACACAACCTCATAGTTCCATCCTTTTTCTTCATAAATAACACTAGGGAACCCCAAGGTGAGACACTTGGGCATAGATACCCCTTCTTAAATCATTATTCTAGTTGCATCTGCAACTCTTTCAGTTCTGGTGTGCTCATTCTATAAGGTGTTTTGGAAATTGGGGAACCTCAAGGAATTAAGTCAATAGGGAATTCAATATCTATTTTCGATGCAAATCATGGGAACACCCCAAACACATATTCATACTCCTTAAAAACTAGATGATCTTCGAGACTTGGTTCCTTATTCTTTGTGGGATCCTCCATGTGAGCGACATATATCTGGAAATATTTCCTAAAACTTATTTTTAGCTACAATGTTGAAATATCTCTGACGAATATGGGTCATCGAATTCCTTTCATCATCCTCAAGTTCCCTTCCTCATAAAGGCATATGAAATCCTTATTGTAGAAATCTAGGACAACACTATGCTTGTCCAACCAATTTATACCAATTAATAAATCATATGACCCAAGTGGTATGATATTCAAATATTCCTTAGTGATAACTCCAGTCATGCTTATTGGGAAATTCTTGACAATTTCATTGATTTTCCTCTTGGTTCCAGTGGCTAGATGGAAAAACCAAGACTTGTCATTCTTACAACTCTTCAATTTAAACCTTTAAACTATTTTTAGATCTATATAGCTATGACTATTTTTTGGATCATGTTGTCATTGATGCCAATGATTTGATTAATTGATGTCAAGTGATTATTTGATTGATTGATGTCATTGATTGATGCCAAAGGATTGATTGATTGATGATTGATGTAATGTAATATGTCTTGTCCTTGATGTGAATTCATAGATGAAGATGGATCAATGAGTTGTCATTGATATGATGAAGATGGATTGTTGGCACTAGGCCGAAGTGGAAAGAAGGAGGATCGTGAGAAAGAAAGCGTGCAGAAACGAAAGTAACAACTGGAAGGTAACACAGCACGCGGGCATGCAAAAATGCATGCATAAGGAAAAAGACAATTGGAGGAAGAAAAACATGCGTTCATGGGAGGAAGACCTAATGTCGGTAGGGTTAGGGTTTTGGTAATACATTTTAAATGGCTGAAGATCCCGATATATATAAATAGAGATACACAGGTATCATAGAGAGGTCGATTCACTTTTGTATTAGTTCAGTTTTTGCAATACTCTATCGTAGCTAGATACGAGTTGATGCGTTATGTAATATGGTCATGGACCAATTTTGTAAGTTGTTGAAATAGAACAAAGGAGAGGAGGAATATCTGACGATTAGATCACAGTTTGTGGAGCCTGGTGCAATCTAGTTCGCCTCATACGGATCTTACCCATCAGAGGGAATTGTAAGCGCGTGGCACTGGAGATGTAGAACTATCATAATAAAATAGCCAAGAGACAATTCTTTGTGGGCGTAGCCCAGGAGGGGGTTAACCATAGTAATATCTGTGTAATTTGATGAATGCATGCATCTCTTTTCTTTCTTTCAGCAGTTTAGTGTTATTCTTAATAAATGAGTTAATATATTGTTATGGATCACGATTATGTTGTTCGAGAATTAAACTATGAAATGGAAACGTGCAGTCATGAGGAATAAGTAGATTACATTCATAGTTCATAGCGTAGGGCTCTGGTTAACAAACCCCTATATCATACTAAATCCTGGGTTGTAAACACCTGAGTCTTACAGCCACCCATTTAAAGTTATCTCGGGTAAGACTGCACAATAAATTATGTGTATTGTGTTGCCTTCTGGTTTACCATGAGGGCCGATAGTTTTAGAGGCTTTGTTGGAAACCCAAAAGACATGAACCCTAGGTCAAAAATTCGGACAGTAGAAGAGAGTGGTTAAAAACCAACAAATGATTTTGTTTCCATGTTAGAAGGAACAAGAGAGGATTGAGTAGACGAGATATATTGCACTAGAAAAGAACGAGTGAAACAAGAATACCAATGAGCCATTAGAAGGGAATGTTGAGACCGTGGAACCCCACAAAAGAAGAAATCAAAGGTTGGTTTAGAACCAAAGAGCTAGAGTTTTCCCAACAAGACAACAGAAACCCTAGACTCACACCTCGCAAATATCTGGATAAATACGTATTTACTGGTTTACATGAAGTCTTTTTCTATGATTTTTTGCATCTACTACAGGAATGGATACAAAGGTTGAAGGAAAACCATGCGACGAACCAAGTTCAACAGCTAGAGTGGACCCTAGTATAGATTGAGTAGTTACAACAGGTGAATAACAAATTCACCCGTGCAATAGACTTTTGGCTTGATAGTATTGTGGCAGGCTTCATCACTGAATTTGCAGTCGACATAGTGAAGTCATACAGTCCAGCAGAGCAAGAATTTCTACATGGACCTCGAGGAAGGTACATTCAATCCTTGTATACTTCTATTAAGATATTGTTATATAACAAAGGTGTAATGACAATGGAATCAGACAACTAAACTTCCCTTTGTGCATGGGGGAAGGGGGGGAAGAACTGACAGAGAGAGGATAAATGGAAGGAGGTGAGGATAAAGGAAATAAGGAGGAGGAACGCTTGGTCCCGATCATGATGGATGACAACTAGCTCAAGTGCATATTGGCATCATCAAGAATGATGCGTAGTGGAGTACCCTACCAATATAAGGTGAATACCAAGAAGAGAGTCATAGCCGCGAGGGAGGGCTTGGCGAGCGATGAGGAAGAGGTAGGGGATCTCTAGGTTGTGGAGTAGATTGAGGAAATACTGCGTGCAACATACGAGAGGAAGACGAGAGGCCCAAGAATGGGAGAAGAAGGCATCCATCCTATCCTTATTAATGTTAGTTTGGAACCCACAAACTCATGTGCGACCAATACACCAAAGATAACACCACCATTTAGACAACCGAAGTTCGGAGGAAGTCTGACAGCAAGAAGTACATCTACACTAGGAGCAACAACTGGAGGAACCAATTCTAGCAGCACTAGTCAAGTATCTACACCACGTGGAGGAGGTAGTAGTTCAGTATTCAGAATGGAAGGACACAATCCCACTATTAGATTACCATAATTTCAAGGAGAAGTAGGAGAAGACACTAAGAATCATTTGTTCATTTGTGCAAAGATCTGGGAGGAAAAACAGATCACTGATGAAGATACCAATCTCGTGCAGCTAGTGATGACGCTAAGAGACCGTGCACTATACTAGTACACGAGTCTTGACATGAACAGTGCCCCAGGGACAAAAAGGAAACTGGCCGATATTAAGAAATTATTGATAAACGAGTTCAATAAGCCGATCTCGGAGGATTAGTACATGAACGAGATGATTGAAATAAGACAGAAACCAGGAGAATCAGTATGGGATATTGAACAGAGGTTTAAGCAAATAAAAGTAAAAATAAAATACCTTATGGCTGAGATACAACATCGGCACCTGTTTGTCAGCTCACTACTCCCACACTTCAAATATACCCTATGACAACAATAATTTCAGATGCAGGCAGAGGCTCTGCTGGCAGCCTTGCAACTGGAAGAGAACCAGAACCAACAGACAGACCCATCTATTGAGGAATTGAAGGAGGATTTTAAGAATCTAACATTTCAACTGAACCAGAATAAGAATAAGGAAAAACGAGAAGTCGTTTGGTGCACCGCATGCAGGACAGAAGGACACCCCAAGAACAAATTCCCAGCATTCATGCAATATATGGAAATAGGTATGCCAAATCCACTACCACAGGGAGGGTTGTGGTGCGAAATATGTAAGAAATCAGGTCATGATCCTTATCATTGCACAATGATGTAGAAATACCAGACAGTTTTGAAGAATTCATATTGCACCTTTTGTAAGTTAGTAGGTCATCACGACAAAGATTGTAGAACTATGGAGTTGATGCAGGAAAGAACATAAGATGCATACAGGGTACATGCCAAAATGATGACTGGGCAAGCAGCGCCATAGTTCAATCAAACCCCAACTCCATACAACACTGTGTAGCAACAGTATAATGCTGCGCAACAACCATACAATAACGTCCAGTCACAGTATAACCTGGCACAACCCCAGTAAAATACGACATAGTATAATCAAGAACCACAGTATAATGCACTGAGAGGTGACTGAGCATGCTACCAAGGAGGAGGATGAGCCACAGGAGGTTTCAGACATGGTAGAGGATCTGTCACATGTCACAATTTTCAGCAACCAGGACATTACGCACAAGAATGTCCACTTCCACCAACAACTTGTATGTATTGTCATGCATCGGACCATGACACAGAGGAATGTCTTACACTACTAGTAAAGATGAAAAAAAAGAGGAATAGGAACAATCAGAATGTTCAGTGGATTTCAGTCGAAGCTAGGGATGTCAGATGAAACATCAATATAGTCACTCATGGAGGAACGAAAACAGGAAGTGACGCAGTTCGACAGAAACCAGTACAGAACCAATGGATAAAGAAGAACACTGAACCATGAAATTCGTTCGACGTGCCAAAAGAAAAGGAGACTTTTAAGGAGGCCAGACAATAATTTCATAAGGAGGACACAGCGTCGACTTCAACTATGCAACCATTCAAGGAAGCCCTAGAATATGAGATTTCGCCATCATTGGATCATACCAATGGAATGGAGCCCAGGGGACAAGTAAGTACAATCAAAGGATTTTTACAATCATGCGTGAAAGTATTAAGTGATACTTCATCTATGAAAATATTGCAAAACATACTAGAGAAATGTAACAGTGAGATGGAAGAGAAGCTAGAACCAAAAACTATCAATCACCTACACACTAGAAGAATAACAAGTAGGGAATTTAGACTAAATGCTAACATTGGAGATTTCAATATGGGAGACATTATACTATACCTAGGATCCGAAGTGAATGTGCTACCCAAGAATACCTAGAAATGCATGGGAGAGCCAACACTAGGATACTCAAATGTCCAATTAAAACTAGCAAACCAGCATAGAGTCCTACCAATAGGTAGACTGAAAGGAGTAACAACAGACCTCGATGGAATGTGCACTAACGCAAACTTTTAATTCATTAAAATAGTGGACGAAAAAACACCTTACCCAACACTAATTGGTTTGGATTGGGCGTTTGACAACCAGACCATAATCAATTTAAAAACCAGGAAAATGAGATTTGAATCCAGGGAATACAAGGTCATAGCACCACTAGATCCATAGAAAGGGGAGAGGTTCATAGAACCCACTTCCCTGTACTTAGAGGAGATCGTCCAGTTGTACAGAACAACTGCACATGATGAGGATTATGTAAACCCAACTGCAAATGGAGTATTTATTTGGTGAAGCATTACTTCATGCGCAACAGACTCAGACACCGAGTTAGAAAACTGGCAGCATAGATTACATGAAGAATACACAAGAATATGTGAAAGAGTAGACCACGCAGTAAGATGGGTAGGCATAGAAATCAGAGAACCACCCAGTTTCCATGGGCTAAATGATTTGGAAACATTCTTGACGTAATACGAAGACGAAGTATTAGAGAACCAACGACTATCATCACTTGACTTAGCATTCAAGGCCACACCCGCAAGATCATGGGGTGCACATACAGAGACCATCACAGACTGGTATCAATGTAAGTGCTTACTGCACATAAGGTTTGGCACAGAATAGGAATAAAACAAACAACATCAATACCAAGGACAAGAGGCACCAGTGGAACACTTGGAGAAGTGAAAAACGTTGTGGAAAATGAAGCCACCAGAGTAATGGCCGCATCACTTCATACATACTTTAGAGGGAATACTAGCAAACTGTTACATAGACCAGGAATTGTGCAAAGAAACTACAACATGGAGGGCATTGCAACAGAACTTCATAATCACTTTCTCATTTGAGAATGAGAACCCCAACATAGACGCAACCCTCAAATGAATCAGAGGAGTAATATTCATTGAAGAAACAGAAATAGAATTTATCATAGAGGAGAAACAATGGAATAAAGAGATAGACAAGGAACTACTGTCATGTTATCATGTATAGGCGCAAGCACTAGATGAAGATGACCCACGCGAAATTCAGATCGAAGAAGTAGAAGCCGAAAGAGATGTGCAAGGACCACCCATAGAATCAGAAGTCATTGTTGCACCAATCAAGGTAAAGAAAGTTAACATCAGGACAGCTGAGTAGCCCAAACTGGCCAGCATTAGAGACTACTGTGATGAGAAAACAGTAGAAAGCATCACAGAATTGTTGCGTGAATATAGCTACTTTTTTCCCACAACATTTACAGATATGAAAGGAATAGCAGGAGAACTGGGAGAAATGAAGATACCACTCAAAATTGAAGTGAGACCTATAAGACAGCGACCCTATTGACTGAACCCCATATATAAAAATAAAGTGAAAGATGAGATTGATAGGATGCTCAAAGCCGGCATCATCAAACCAGTTGAAGAATCAGAATGGATAAGCCCGATGGTAGTACGGACAAGAAACAAGGAAGAGGGATTAGGATATCCGTCGACTTGAGGAAGTTGAATGATGCATGCCTACATGACCCATTCCTTACACCGTTGATGGATGAAGTGTTAGAGAATGTGGGGGGACATGAATCTTACTCATTCACTGATGGATTCTCAGGATACCATCAGATTAAGATAGCAAAGGAGGACATACATAAGACCACGTTTGCGACGGAATGGGGATATTATCAGTACACATTCATGTCATTTGTACTAAAGAATGCACCCGCAATATTCTCCAGATTAGTCATCATAGCATTTAAGGAATTCATCCATAAGTTTCTTGAAGTATACCTGGATGACTGGATAGTTTACAGTCTACTGAAAAACCATGTGAAAGTTTTATGACTAATGTTAGAACGATCCAGAAAGTGCTAGATATCACTGAATATCAAGAAATTCATATTTGGAACAACGTTTAGGATAATATTGGGCCACATAGTATGCAAAGAAGGCTTGTTAGTGGATCCGACCAAGATCATCGTTATTGTTAACTTACCAGCACCAAAAAAAGTCTGACAACTAAGAGCAACTTTAGGGCACATAGGATACTACAGGAAATTCATCAAAGGATATGCACAGATCACAACACCAATGGAAAAATTGTTAAGGAAGGATACCAAACACCAATGAAAGGACGAGTGTCAACACAGTTTGGATACCCTAAAGGAAAAAATGGTTACTGCACCGATATTAGTATTTCCATACTGGGAAAAGACATTCCATGTGCATGTAAATGCATCAGCGATAGCACTTGGAGCTATCTTAGCGCAGCCAAGAGTGGGAGACTTGGATCGTCCAATAGCATTTGCAAGAAGAAAACTATCAGACTCAGAACAGAATTATAACACGATATAAAGAGAAGGCCTAGCCATGGTCTAAGCATTGCATAAGCTCAAACATTACCTATTGGGGAAACACTTGAAGATTCTTACAGATCACTCAGCCCTGAAATACCTATTCAACAAGCCAATGTTGGGGGGGACAATATGTCGATGGTTACTACTATTTCAAGAATTTGATTTTGAATTAATAGTTAAACCAACGAAATTGAATGCAAGACCTGACCACCTGTCAAGGGTCACAAATGGAGAAGAACCTACTAATCTAGAAGACACCTTTTCTCATTACAGATTGTTGATGACTACTTCGTAGATATCATCCAGTACTTAAGAATAGGTACTACGCTGCAAGAATATACTACCACGTAGAAGAAGATCCTGGTAGTTCACCCAACCAACTATCAACTGATTGCAAGACACCTATACAAAATGGGCACGGATAGCATTGTATGAAGGTACGTGCTAGAGCATGAATGACAAAGAATTTTAGCAGAAACCCACGAGGGAATCGCAGGAGGACATTATGTAGGAAAATCTATTGCGTAGAAGGTACTATGCGTAGGACTATGGTGGCCAAATATTCACAAGGACTCAAAAGAATATTTTCAGATATGCGATGTTTGTCAAACGGTAGGCAAACCCAACAGAAGGGACGATATGCCACTACAACCACAAGTAACATTACAGGCATTTGATAAATGGGAAATAGACTTTGTGGGACCAATTAACCCACTAGCCAAAAGGACAGGGGAAAGACACATCATAAACACAATGGAATACCTAACAATATGGGCGTAAGTCACACCAGTAAAATATTGTAGCGCAGAGACAGCTGCACACTTCTTGTTTGAACAAGTCATCACTAGATTTGGGTGCCTAAGAGTTTTGATTTGAAACCAAGGAACACACTTCATAAACAGCACCATCCGCGCACTGACTAAAGAGTTTGAATTTCATCGCCATAAGAGCATGCCATATCACCCATAGGCAAATGGCACAGTATAAGCCTTCAACAAAATTCTCAAGAACACACTAAAAAATATATGCAACGTCAACAAAGACGGTTGGGACCTCAAAGTATGAGAAGTATTATGGGCGTATAGGACTACATGAAAAACGTTGACAGGGCACACACCATTCAAACTATTCTATGGCCAAGAAGCAGTAGTGCCATTAGAATGTTTAGTACCCATCTTAAGTGTAGCAGCTATCACACAAATGACAAAATGAGGTGCAGGACGGGAAAGAATGAATCAATTATTGTCAATAGAGGAAGACTGAATCCTCGCAGGATTCCATCAACAAGTGCAGAAAGCCAGAGACAAAAATTGGCAAGATTGACACATTAAGAAGAAGACATTCAATAAAGGATATCTAGTATTTCTCTATGACAACAAATCATTTCAGCACCCAGGGAAGCTTAGAATGGATTGGCTAGGACCATATGAGGTACAATCTGTAAAAGATGAAGGATTTGTACATTTAAGAGATTTAGCAGGCCTAGACCTGAAAGGAATGATAAACGAAGGATGACTGAAGTTGTACAAGGACAGTCGACCACCCACTGCACAATAAAAAATAAAAAAAAATGAACAAAAAGGAAACCAGACTAAAAATCATTCATCACACCCGAGAGAGAAAGGCTACATAACGTTCAAAACATAAATTCAGCAAAGGCAAGGACAATAGTTACATACAACAGAAAAATGAGTGGGAAACAGAAAGTTGGCAAAAGCAGTATGACAGGACAACACTAAGAGGAATTAAAGCATGACAAGGACTAAGGGAACATCACATTAAATGCACCAAATGGAGATGGAAAAGAAACCGTAATGGAAAGTATAAAACCACCACAGATACATTGAACCCACATTTATGGTTCATTAATCACATCATGGAGGAAGCATCCTTGACAAGATTCATGACAAGCCCATACAACATGCGAGCAAAGGAGAAATTTTTCTATTCACGAAATGAGAACAGAGAGAGAGAGAGAGAGAGAGCAAGAGTAGCTAGAATGAATAGAGAGAGACCACAAAGCTCACCAAATTCATTTGAACTTAGTAAATGTTCAATAGTCACCACTGAAGCCAGCAAAACCAAGCCAGACAGCAAGACCGACCAAGGTTCAAACTAGGTCATGAGGACCACTGGAAGAAGACGAGCAGTAGCAGCTATAGATCATCGATATCGATGATATCCCATCCCTAGAGGTGATACCAGTAAAACCTACACTGATAATGGAAGAGATTCAGCAACCACAAGAAGGGACCATGAAAGAGGATATGCCAGCAACGGTGCAGGAGCCTCAGAACGAGGAAGCGAAAACCCAATGGGAAGTACAACCATAAAGCACTCAGGCAGACGTGGAATTCAACGGAATGACACAAAATTTGGGAGCAGCAGTGTAACCAGATGAGATGCAAGAACCCAGCCTAGGTCAACCAATAGAGGAGACCACTGGAACTACCTTGGCTTGGCCAAAATGGATGATGGGAGAACAATTGGAAGTTGTTGGAACTTCGAACCATCCACCACAGTAGGAAGACAAAGTTCAGATACTGAGCTCACCTCACAAGAAACCTACAACAGAAATTGTGTTACCACGCATACCAGAGGGAGTAAAGTTAGAAACGCAACCACTAGGTCAGGTTGGGAAGATCAAGTATTCCAACCATGACGTTTCAGACAAAACCAAGTTCCTAGAACTTTCACAGAGGGTCTTTATGCAGACCATAACTATAAACCAACTTGGAGAAATGATCAGCCAGTCACACCAATGCGTAGTTGGGTTGGACAAAACATGACTCTTAGGTTTGTTGAAGCTACCACATTTTGGCAGAGGACAGTATGCAACAACATGCATCAAGCAGTTTTTAGTAGTCACACATGGAGGGGATATATGGCGAGATAAACCCATCCCCATAATTGTTGATCTTATCGCGTAGATAACAGGACTACCCATTCGGGGTATGGATCCCGCATTGATTATGGAGGAAAAATCCAAGGAGAAAGCATTCGTGGAAGAGATGAAGAAGAAATATGGCACCACCACAGGAATGAGGGGAATCATAATCAAATGAATCAACAACACAACTACCCAACTAGGCACAAAGATCTTATCTTGCCAATTGCTCAGAAAATGTTGCAAAGAAAAAGTACCAGTAGGAATCATTGCAGTTGTAGCTCAGTGCACAGAAGGAACCTTTATGAGCTGGGCACCATATCTGTTGAATTTTTTTCAGGTGGACTGCAAGGATACGTAGGATCTAGGCATAGAATTCCATTACTCATGGCTAATCACCCTAATAGCCTTCATGGGATGGCGAGAACCAGAATATGTAACTTTTTGCACTAGACCGCAACCAGCGGGAGGGAGATACCTATTACTGAGATCTGGGCCACGAGCTAGGCATAAGAGGGAGAATGGAATCATATTTGAAGCATACCTATTGGAAATACAGGAAGCCATCATCTGATCATGGAGAATAACACCAGAGGTTGTCACGCAATATGCAGACATCGCCAATTTATGGGCCACAAGACAGACAATGTAGATACAACCAGGGCAGGATCCAGATAGACAATGGATATCGATGCACTACTACATCACAAAAGGTGATAAAGACATGGTCATCGGCTAATGGCCTGATGAATGGAGGATCCCGGCCATTTTCCGGGAAGTACCTGAAAGAATAGTAGAAGGAGAGGCAACACAGGCGGAAACACAGCTTCCAGAAGTCCCAGTGCCCAAGAAACCAGGGACGAGACAAAACAAGTTTAATTAGGTAGACAAAGGGTCAAAGAAGATAGGGACCCAAAAGCGGCAGAAAGAGACTACACAACAAACCAACGGACAGCCGAAACAAGCTAAGGGAGCAAGGGAGACCACCCCAAACCCCATCACACAGGAACCAGGGGGAAATAAGAGATCAGTCGCATAGGAAGGAGGTGCGCACAATAAATCAAAGATGCAATGAGAATCTCCATACTATATGATCATGAAGGATGATGGGGGAATGATCGCCAGAATGGTCTAGGATTTCTTAGCAGAAGATTTCGATCATGTAGTGCATCACAGGGATAAACTACAAAAAGAGTTGGCCGAAATTGGACAGTTCCTCAAGAAATTCAGGGAAGCATAGATAGCAAGCAGCAGTAGAGGCATAGAGCCACTAACAATATAGGCCAAAGAAAGAGTGGAGGTAGAAGAACGAGACCCAACCCACCCCATGCCACATGCAAACGAAACGATCTACATCAAACCTAACATGTTGCACATGGATAAAATCATGGGGCAGACACCCCTGAAGGATTTGGACTACATCTTGTTAGTCTTGACACAGATTCCATCAAAGGCACTACACAAATTGTAGGTTAGTGTTGACCATGAGGTACAATCTCATGCACATAAAAATTTATTCGATCTACAACAAGCAACAAAGAAGCGCGAGGCATCAGAAAAACTCATAGGGGAAAAGAATGCATAAATGAGCTAGAACAAATAGTGGGAGGAGATTTTGAGAAACTCGGAAGCACCACACAAGGGAATGAACTCCCAGTAGCAGGAAAGATTAACCAAATTGTGCAGGAAATTGATCAATATCAGAAGTAGATCGTGAATCTCCATGAACATGTCACACCAACCACTCCATCGGTAGTAAAGGAGAAAATGAAGAAGGAAGCAACAACGCAGCTACAGGAGATGGCACAATAGTTTAGCACAGCAGTCGAATTGCTCGATAAAGTAGCACAACTTTGGACAAGGTTGGAGGAGGATCCATAGGTACAACGTTGGGACAAGGAAGAGGAAAGGATCAATGCAATGATCCAAGAACTCAAACAGAGGTAGAAGACCATACCAATCCAAGAACAAGTCAAAGGGACACAAGAGATAAATAAGATGCAGGCAGAACTTATCACTGCACAAACACAAAAACAGGAGTGTCGAGCTCAAATAAAACCACTGTAGGAACGGGTAGAAGAAATACTCGCACGGGAAGAAAGAGCTAAAACACAGATATCATGGACCTGGACTGAATGTGCAGGATTGTTGAGTGATGAAGTGGCAATTCAGGTAGTAGACACCATCAAGGAGAAGACCGTGTTGGCACTGACAAAAGCAGCAGAGATCAAGAAAATGTTCTAGACGATCACCAAGGAGATTGAAGAAGCTCATAAGGATTAGGTGACTTGGGACGAGTCACATGTCAGTGTTAGGGGCATGTTGGCATCAGGCCTAAGTGGAAATAAGGAGGATCATGAGAAATAAAGTGTGCAGAAATGAAAGTAACAGCTTGAAGGTAACACAACATGCACGCATTCAAGAAAGAGTGCACAAGGAAAATGATAGTTGGAGGAAGAACAACATGCATGCATGGGAGTAATACCTAATGTCAGTAGGGTTAGGGTTTTTTTAATAAATTTTAAATGGTTGAAGAGCCTGATATATATAAATAGAGATACACAGGTATCATAGAGAGGTCGATTCACTTTTGTATTAGTTCAGTTTTTGCAATAATCTATAGTAGCTAGATACAATTTGATGTGTTATGTAATATGGTCATGGACCAATTTTGTAAGTTGTTGGGATAGAACAAAGGAGAGGAGGAAGATCTAAGGATTATATCGCAAGTTGTGGAGCCTGGTGTGATCTAGTTTGCCTCATATGGATCTTACCCATCAGAGGGAATTGTAAGCCGGTGGCGCTGGAGATGTAGAACTATCATAATAAAAGAACCAAGAGACAAATCTTTGTGGACATAGCCCAGGAGGGGGTGAACCAAGGTAATATCTGTGTAATGTGATGAATGCATGCATCTCTTTTCTTTCTTTCAGCAATTCATTGTTATGCTTAATAAATGAGTTAATATATTTTTATGGATCACGATTATGTTGTTCGGGAATTAAATTGTGAAATGGAAACATGCACCCATGAGGAATAAGTAGATTACATTCATAGTTTGTAGCGCAGGGCTCTGGTTAACAAAACCCTATCTCATACTCAATCCTAGGTAGTAAACACCTTAGTCTTACAGCCACCCATTTAAATGTATCTCGGGTGAGACTATGTAGTACATTCTGTGTACTTTTTTGCCTTCTGGTTTACCAGGAGGGCCGATAGTTTTAGGGGCTTTGTTGGAAACCTAAAAGACATGAACCCTGGGTCAACAACTCGAAAAGTAAAAGAGAGCAGTTAAAAACCAACATGGATCAATGAGTTTTCCTTGAAACATGATGAAGATGGATCGATGTGGTTTCATTGGTATATGATGCATTGATGGAAAAATGTATAGATGACACATTATTGTCTTATCATGATTGATAAGGTGCACAAATGGATGAACTCCCATGCTGAAAGCCCTCACGGGAAGACGCTTTTCGGATTGAGTTATCCTAGAAGAATGGTTGGAGGAACCATGCTTGTATGTGGAATAATGAGATGAATATCAATGAATTTGTTGGTAAAACTATCCTAGATGGATAGTACTTGTCATGTCCTTTCCAGTGGTATGTGGATTTTAACATAACTCTTCATGGTTTGATAGTTATGGCTTTACGAAGTTGGACGACCCTCACATGTTACATTGAAGCCCACACGGTCAAAGAAGTCAAAGTGATTTAAAAGAAGAAATCATTATTTAAATGATAAAGTAAAGTGACAAAGTCAAGGTGGATTATTTAAGTAATAAAGAGAAGTGACAAAATCAAGAAATGATAAAGTAAGGTGACAAAATCAATAAGGAATATTTAAATGATAAAGTATTGGAGAACTTTCTATTTATGGAAAGCGGTTAACTCTAAAATAAGGAAAATAGGTCAAGTGACCTAGAAATGGGTTGAGTGACCTAGAAATGGGTTAAGTGACCTATAGGATGAAAGTATAAATAAGATAGCTATGGACTCTTGCAATAATCCTTTTTGTGGATAAATGGAGAGCTTCTTGTGAGAATATCTTTTGGAGTATTGATGGAGAGATTCTTCTGAGAGATTCTTGTAGAACATATATGGTGTGGATCTATTGAGCATGTCTTGAATATCTATTCTGAGAGAGAGGAGATTGGGAGGATCTCATGGATGCATTGAATTTTCAACAAGTCTGAGATCATGATGGAAAAATTCTTGGAATTACAGAAAAACCCTATTTTATGGTGTGTATGCGTGATGTTTGTGTATAGGGTGCATATACGCGAACTGTCTGTGTACAAGGTGTGTATAGTACATGGGATGTCAGTGTATAGGGAGCATACAGTGGATAAAATCATGGAGATTTGTGCTTGAGATGATGACAAGTTGTTGAAGACTGAAGAAGGTTCCAGATCTTCATTCTATGGGCTCAGATCTGTCACTGAGACACTGGTATGATTACATTATTTTCTTGATGGATAGTATAGCTTGTTGTGTTGTGAATTCTTAGGGAATTATTGGTATGGATGTTGTGATGTGGTTTATGTTGTTTGATGGAGTGAGCAATACTCTTGTGATTCAGTTGTGATATGATTGCTATGGTATACTAGTCCCTTATACATGATTGAGTTAGCATTCATATTGATTTCTTGTGGAGAATAAGTAAGCTATTGGAGATCTTGGATGTGTTTTGACTGGCTGGTGGTCAATTTGGACAGTGAGAGATAGAAGATAATGATAAATTGGTTGCTGAGGATCTGAGATAATCTTGAAGGATAAACCCTAATAGCTCATAAGGTATACACAGGTTGTTGTATACCCTGGTCGCGTACATACGTGGGTTGTAGTGAGCCAGGGCGCATACACATGCGGACTCCACTACTGACAGGTCGTGTATCTATTGAAAATTGATATCTGTTGAGGATTGTTGCCTCATCTCAGTTGGTGTTGAGGATGTAAGCTGAGTCTTGCAGTATAGAGTTGGTTCTCTTATAGATTTGTATTATATTCAGTTGTTGCTGAAAAAACCCAAGGATTGTAGTCTGTAATAAAAATAAAATTGCACATACATCTTGTGTTCTTTGTGCTCCTTGTGGTGATGACTTATTGATGATATATTGTTGATATGTGTTCACATCTAACTGGTTATAAATGACAACAATGAGTAATGAGTAAATGTTGAATGCTAACTAATGAGTTTTGTGAAAGAGGGAAGTTTTAGGAAAAAGATCCCCACACTCATTCGCCCCCCCCCCTCTAAGTGTGGTAGGTGTGTCCAACAATTGGTATCAGAGCGGGCCTTCACTACAAGCATTAACAAGATTGAAGGAGATCCATAGACAGACAAATGGATGAGGAATTTCCAATCCTTGATGAGGAAAACTATTCTACTTTGAGAATAGAGATGAGATTACATTTGAAGACAATGGGATCAGAAATTTGGAAGGCATTCATTGGTGGATCGGTTCCTTTGAAGAACAAGTCAAAGTTTGCATCTCAAAGAGAAGGAAAGAAGAATGATGCATTGGCTCTCAAGACCATTCTTAGTGTACTCTCAAGCCCTATCAAAGAAACCTTGGAACAAGTCACTTCCGCCAAGGATATATGGCTAAATATAGAGGAGACATATCAAAGCAATAAGGAAAAGAAAGACATTGGAGACAACTCCATCAAGACACATGAAGGTAAAGAATCTCCAAAAAATCTTGGTTTCATTATTTCTAAAAGTGATGATGTTGGCAAAAAGGAAGGTCTTGAAGACATTTCAAATGAAGGCAAAGAATCATGTGATGATGTTGACAAAAGGGAATATATTGAACACATTTCAAATGAAGGTAAAGAATCTACACAAACCATTGATTG
>WSFP011412230.1:0-24372 GCA_009831015.1 Picea engelmannii | reverse complement strand
CCCTCAAAATGGCCCCGGAAGTTAAAACTGCTAAAAATAGTAAATTGCCAAAAATGTCAGAAAATTGTTTTGAGCCAGTTGGAAAAGGTGGGTGGCCACCAATATCCTTTTGGATCAATCCTCTTTCCTTAGGAAGCAATGGTATCCATTTCATTGAGGTCCCCCATTAGATGAGGAAATTTTTGTTGAATTTGGCCCCGGGTAAGCCACTTGCCTTGGTGCAGGAGCTGCTCTGCTTTGACGACTCGATAAAGTTGGATCCTTTGTTGTCGAGTGCCCTTGATATGTTTGTCCACAATATGATCATTATATGCTTGTTTTATGCAGTCGGGGTTGAGCTCTGTTGGTGTCAGTTGTTCTGCTACTTCTAAGGTGTCCAATAATGGTAGGAAATAAGGGCGAAGGAGATCCACGTTGAACACTGGGTGCAGGCCAACGAAAGGAGGAATGTTGAGCTCAAAATAATTATCCCCCATGGCCTTGGTGATAGTGTACGGTCCATAAAGCAGTGGGAAAAGCTTTCGATGGGGTCCTTTAAGGCATTCTTTCTGCAAGTGAAACCAAACTTTGTCGCCCACCTGAAACTTATGCGGCACCTGATGTTGATCATGGCATTGTTTGTACTTGTCATTGGACTTCTGTAGGATATCCTGAACCTGTTGACATATGTGTTGTGATGCTCTTCTTACAGTCAACCAGAAACGCCATCTTAGAAAAGTGATCAACAACCACAAAAACACAGTCATTTCTCCGCTTGGTGGATAGGAGGACCAACATGTAGTCCATTGAGATGTATTCCCATGGCCTGTCAGGAGTAGGAAGAGGGGTGTACAGGCCCTGTTTCTTAGTGGTCAGTTTGGCAATAGCATAGGAAGTGCAGGACCTGATATACTTGTCGACCTCCTGTCGAAGTTTTAGCTAGTAGAAATGTTTCTGTAGCATCACCATTGTCTTTTCGACGACGAAGTGTCCTGCCACCCGACTGTAGTGGGATTCCCAGATCATCTTTTTTCACTCACTTGATGGAACATAGATATGGCCTAGATGACACAACAACCCATCTTGAAGATGGAAATTATCGACAACTGCATTTTCACCCAACATTTGGAAGGTTGTGGTGAAGTCAAGGCTTCTCTCATAGAGTTGGGGCCATCCAGATGTCTCATGGCCGTAAGAGTCTAGCACCATGGTGAGTGTCGTGATTGGCGGTCTGCTGAGGAAATCAACGACGTGATTGGTGCTTCCTTTTTTATACTTGATGTTGAGGTGGAATTGTTGCAAGTATGTGGACCACTTTTGATGGCGATCATTCTGCAATTTTCCCTGTGTCTGCATGAAATGCAGTGGCTTATGATCAATGTGGATGACTATCTCCTTCCCAAGAACGTAATGTCTCCATTGGCGGCATGCTTTCACAATGGAGTACATTTCTTTGTCATAAGTAGGGTACTTACGGACAGTATCCGATAATGTCTCACTATGATAGGCCACGGGGTGGCTGTGCTGACTGAGAACGGCGCCCACAGCATAGTCTAAAGCATTTGTCTCGATCTCAAAGGGATGTTGCAGGTGCAGGTCTGGTAGTGAAAGTACTGGGGTTGAGCACAAGCACTGCTTCAAATCATCGAACGCTTGTTTTTGGGACCGGCCCCACGTAAATTTTTCCTTACCACCACCCCTATTTATTTGGCTGAGGGCCCATGCAATATGGGAGAAACCCAACACGAACCTGCGGTAGAAATTAGCAAGTCCCAAGAAGCTCTGAATCTCAGTGAGTGTTGTTGGGGCTGGCCAGTCACGGGTGACTTGGATCTTGGATAGATCCACATGTATGCCATGTTGATCAATGATGTAGCCCAGGTAATGGACCCTGTCCATGCCGAAATAACATTTTTCTAGGTTGGCCTATAGCTTGTGTTGTCACAGGGTGTGCAGAACCTACTGAATATGATACAAGTGTTCATCCCAAGTCTTTCTGTAAATTAGAATGTCATCTAGATACACCACTACAAAAGTATTGGTGAATGGTCGCAGGATATCATCAATTATCCTCATGAAAGTGGCTGGAGCATTTTTCAAACCAAAGGGCATGACCAACCATTCAAAAAGTCCTTCCTTTGACTTGAAGGTGGTCTTCCATACATCTGTCTGTTCTATTGGGACCTGGTGGTAGCCAAACTTCAGATCAATCTTACTGAACTATTTGGCCCCCATGAGTTGATCAAGGAGGTCATTATTCAGGGAATCGGGTACCGATTTCTGACAGTGATTTTATTCAGAGCCCGGTAATCAATACAAAGTCACCAGGTGCCATCTTTCTTTTGTACCAATATGATTGGGCTCCCGCAAGGTGATGATTTGGGCTAGATGTGCCCCTTATGGATTAGTTCTTGTATCTATCGCTTGACCTCCTCATTCTCTAACAAGGAGTGATGATATATTGGCCCATTGGGCAACGGTGCGCCGGGGTTCAAATCGATGGGGTGCTTGACCTGGGAGTGCAGAGGTACCCCTGTAGGTGAGGAGAAGATATCTGAGTATTCTTCCACGACCTTATCTACTTGCTTCTATTGTGTGGAGAGTTCGGTCGCAGAGACCCTAGATGTGGTTGCGATATTTCGCTTAAGCTGAGAACGAATCATGAAGAAGACAAACTTCCCCGTCTAAGAGATGACCTTCCTAAATTGCTTAGCAGAGATCAAGGAAATAACACTAGGTGGGACTGCCTCGGGTATCCTGTACAATTTCCTGTTCAAAGTAATAATAACACTATGAGGCCTAGACTCATATACAACATGATGTTTCCATAAATAAGGTTGGTCCAAAAAAAAATCACAAACTTCGAGAGGAGCAACATCACACAATACCTCGTCTTTGAAGGGCTTGATGTCGTATGACAGTCGACACTATTGGCTGAAACGGAGATCACTTCCTTGGTGGATCCATCCAATGGTGTAGGGTTATGGGTGTGGTCTTGTTAGCAGGGCCAGCCACTTGATGACCTCTGCTGAGATGAGGTTCTTCTAGATACCGCTATCAACGATGAAGTGGAGCGGTGTGCCTTTTACCCAGCACTGTGAATGGAAAAGGCGCTCTCCATCTTCTGGCTTTTCTGGTTCACTAGGCTAGAGCTTGGTGGTAGCAACGGTGGCATTGGATTCCCCGTCAATGATCCATCTTCCCCTTTCTAGTTCTGTCTCAAAGTCAGAATCTACATCTAATTCAGAGGCTATCACTTCGGCCACCAGCGACTGCTTTGAGCGGTAGTTAGCAGTGTTATGCCAAGGGCTCTTATGGAAGTCGCACCACTTCCTGGTATCTTTCTTTGTCTTTCCAATGTCCTTATTTGCTTGTGGCTTGTACTGGTTGTCTTGATATTGTCCATATTTTCTCTGTCCTTTGTTCAGTTTGTTGGGGCTGCCCTTTCCTGACTTTTGTTGTGCGGGGTTCCCAGGCCCAAATTGTCGCATCTTTTGTTTCAGCTTTTGCTCGATTTTGACGACATATTGGTAGGCCGCACCCAAGGACGAGATGTTCGGAAATTCCATTTTGGTCTGGATGTATCTATGTAGAGCACCATGATACTTGAGAACCATATGTCACTCAAAATATTTGATACCCAACTTGGTGCGCAAGGTATGGAAGTTATTTGTGAAATCTGGCACTGCTTGGTATCTTTCTTGTCGTAATGTGGTCCATTTGGTATACAGGTCGTCATAACTTCCGACAGGGTAGTATTGTTCCTTAATAGAATTCCTAAAGGATTCCCAGGTGGTCATGACTAAAAATAATGTGGTTTCCTCTATTTCCTTTTTCTCACAGAAATTTTCCCACCAATCTTTGATATGGGGAACGACTTTGAGGAGTGCAAAAGTAATCTTTTCTCTATTCGAAAATTTATGAACAGAAAAATACCCTTCTAGTAGATTCAACCACTTGTCTATAGCATATTCATATATATGACCTTAAAATATAGGAATATCAAAGTTTATTTGTACCTTGAAGGGGGCGACACCTCCATTTGAAGAAGATGCAGCGCTTGTTGGTAGTTGCCGAAGGATTTTTGCAAAATTATCCATCATCTCGTTCCTCTATTGCGTGAGGGCTTCCTCAATCAACAGTTTGAAAGGATCTCCTATCCCATCATATTTATTTTCTCCTACCATGGGAGGTTTCTTGGGTATGCGAGAGCTTCTGTCCTCAAGAGCAACAAGCTCGAGACCCAACTATTTGTACTCCAACCTCGTTGGGGACATGCATTAAGATGACAAGGAGAAGATCACTTTGATTCCATTGATCCGGATTTTATGAGAAGAATGAAATGAATAAATATTATTAACAGGTTCTTAACACAAAATAATAGAGATACAGTAAAATTGGTTTTCTATTCGATAACGAAATAAGCTGAAACTGTAAAATGCAGCGGAAACAAGCTTGCTGGAATGGTGGCGGCTTATCTCTGAGAAGAGATGTGACGACAGTGCCCATTCGCAAGAACAAGATTACAATGAGGCTCTGAAGGCCTTTTCATAATAAGAAATAATTCCAAAAACCATAGACATCCAAAAACCTAACCTTAGGAGATGAAGCGCCAAAAGTCATGTGGGCCCCATTTGGGTAAGTTAGTACATCAACTTCCCGGGGTCGTACCTTTTGCATACGATATCCGTTTTAGGCGTATGATATCTCGTTGGAAAGGTATCATTGAGGAGATTCATTTTGGGGGCTCAATCATGCCTTCGAATATCATTGAGGAGCTCGATACCGAAAAACCTTCATTTAGGCCCTCAAAATGGCCCCGGAAGTTAAAACTGCTAAAAATAGTAAATTGCCAAAAATGTAAGAAAACTGTTTTGAGCCAGTTGGAAAAGGTGGGTGGCCACTGATATCCATATGGATCAATCCTCCCTCCTTAGGAAGAAATGGTCTCCATTTCATTGATTTCCCCCATTAGATGAGGAAATCTTTGCTGAATTTGGCCCCGGGTGAGCCACTTGCCTCGGTGCAGGAGCTTCCCTGCTTTGATGACTCGATAAAGCTGGATCCTTTGTTGTCGAGTGCCCTTGATCTATCTGTCCAAAATATGATCATTGGATGCATTTTTTATGCATTTGGGGTTGATATCTGTTGGTGTCAATTGTTCTGCTACTTCTGAGGTGTCCAATAATGGTGGGAAATAAGGGCGAAGGAGATCCATGTTGAACACTGGGTGCAGGCCAAGGAAAGGAGGAATGTTGAGCTCAAAAGAATTATCCTCCATAGCCTTGGTGATAGTGTACGGTCCATAATGGAGTGGGCGAAGCTTTCGATGGGGTCCTGTAAGGCGTTCTTTCTACAAGTGCAACCAAACTTTGTCGCCCACCTAAAACTTATGTGACACTCGATGTTGATCATGCCGTTGTTTGTACTTGTCATTGGACTTCTGTAGGATATCCTGAAGCTGTTGGCGGATGTGCTGGATCTTCTCAATGAACCGGGTGGCTTTGTCAGTTTCAGTTGGAGCAGGAGATGAGTCAGTCGAGGTGACCGCAAGGGGAAGTGAAACATCTATGGGACCCAATGGTTGGAATCCCAACCCCACTTGAAAGGGGTTGTGTCCAGTTGAGCTATGCAAGGCTCGGTTCTAGCTATGATGGACATAAGGAAGGATCTCATCCCATGTGAGAGGGTTCTTTGAATTATACATGCAAAGGATATGCACAATCATTCGATTTACAACCTCAGTTTGGCCATATGTCTGGGGGTGGAAAGTTGTGTATTTGGTGAGCTTGGTGTCAAGCAGTGACCAGAGGCTTGACCAGAATGTCCGGAGAAATCGACTATCCCGATTTGAGACAATGGTTTGTGGGATTCCAAAATGTACCCAGACTCATTCAAAGAAGAGCTTGGAAGTGGCCTCTACTGTGATTCTCTTCTTGCAGGCAACTAGAATCGCCATCTTAGAAAAGCAATGAACAACCACAAAAACATAGTCATTTCCCCGCTTGGTCGATGGGATGCCCAACATGTAGTCCATTGAGATGGATTCCCATGGCCTGTCAGGAGTAGGAAGAGGGGTGTATAGGCCCTATTTCTTAGTGGTCAGTTTGGCAATAGCATAGGCATTACAGGACTTGATATACTTATCGACCTCCTGTCGAAGTTTCGGCCAGTAGAAATGTTTTTGTAGCATCACAACTGTCTTTTCAATGCAGAAGTGCCCTGCCACCCGACTGTAGTGGGATTCCCAGATCATCTACTTGATGGAACACAGATATGGCCTAGACGACACAACAACCCATCCTGAAGATGGAAATTATCGACAACTGCATTTGCACCCAACATTTGGTAGGTGGTGGCAAATTCAGGGTCTATCTCATAGAGTTGGGGCCATCCAGATGTCTCATGGCCACAAGAGTCTAGCACCGTGGTGAGTGCCGCGACTGGCGGTCTGCTAAGGAAATCAGCGACGCGATTGATGCTTCATGTTTTATACTTGATGTTGAGGTGGAATTTCTCCAAGTATGTGGACCACTTTTGATGGCGGTCATTATGCAATTTTCCCTATGTTTGCATGAACTACAGTGGCTTATGATCAGTGTGGATGATTGTCTCCTTCCCAAGAATGTAATTTCTCCACTAGCGGCATGCTTGCACAATGGAGTACATTTCTTTGTCGTAAGTAGGGTACTTACGGACAGTATCTGACAGCATCTCACTATGATAGGCCACGGGGTGGCCGTGCTGAGTGTGAATGGTACCCACAGTATAGTCTGAAGCATATGTCTCGATCTCAAAGGGATGTTGCAGGTCTGGTAGTGAAATTACTAGGGCTAAGCACAAGCGCTACTTCAAATCATCGAATGCTTGTTGTTGGGACTGGCCCATGCAAATTTCGCCTTACCACCACCCCTGTTTATTTGGCTGAAGGCCCATGCAATATGGGAGAAACCCAACACAAACCTACGGTAGAAATTAGTAAGTCCCAAAAAGATCTGAAGCTCAGTGAGTGTTGTTGGGGTTGGCCAGTCACGGATGACTTGGATCTTGGCTGGATCCACATGTACACCATGCTTATCAATGATGTAGCCCACGTAATGGACCTTGTCCATGCTGAAGGATCATTTTTTCAGGTTGGTGTATAGCTTGTGCTACTGCAGGGTGTGCAGAACCTATTGAGTATGCTCTAAGTGTTTGGCCCAAGTCTTGCTGTAAATTAGAATGTTATCCATATACACCACTACAAAAGTAATGGTGAATGGTCGTTGTATATCATCCATCATCCTCATGAAAGTGGCTGGAGAATTTTTCAAACCAAAGGGCATGACCAACCATTCAAAAATTCCTTCCTTTGACTTGAAGGCGGTTTTCCATACATCTGTATGTTCTATCGGGACATGGTGGTAGCCAAACTTCAGATCAATCTTACTGAAGTATTTGGCCCCCGTGAGTTTATCAAGGAGGTCATCTATTCAGGGAATAGCATACCAGTTTCTGATAGTGATTTTATTCAAAGCCTGGTAATCAATACAGAGTCGTCAGGTTCCATCTTTATTCAGTACCAGCATGATTGGGCTCCCGCAAGGTGATGATATGGGGTGGATGTGCCCCTTGTGGAGCAGTTCTTGATCTGTCACTTGATCTCCTCATTCTCTAACAAAGAGCCATGATAGACTGGCCCATTGGGCAGCGGTGCGTCGGGGGTCAGATCGATGGGGTGCTTGACTTGGCAGTGCAGAGGTACCCCTGTAGGTGAGGAGAAGATATTCGAGTATTCTTCCACAACCTTATCTAGTTTCTTCTTCTGTGTGGAGAGGTCGGTCGTAGAGACCCTGGATGTGGCTGCGATATTTCTCTTATTCTGAGAGTGAATCATGAAGAAGACAAACTTCCTCTTCTGAGAGATGACCTTCCTGCATTGCTTAGCAGAGATCACATAAATAGCACTAGGTGGGACTGCCTCGGGTATCCTATACAATTTCCTGTTCAAAGTAATAATAACACAACGAGGCCTAGACTCATATACAGCATGATGTTTCCATAAATAAGGTTGGCCCAAAAGAACATCACAAACTTCGAGAGGAGCAACATCACACAATACCTTGTCTTTGAAGGGCTTGATGTCGTACGACAGTCGACACTGTTGGTTGACGTGGAGATCACCTCCTTGGTGGAGCCATCCAATGGTGTAGGGTTATGGGTGCGGCGTTGCTGGTAGGGCCAACCACTTGATGACCTCTGTTGAGATGAGGTTCTTCTGACTACCGCTATCAACAATGAAGTGGAGCGGTGTGCCTTTTACCCACATCTGTGAATGGAAAAGGTGCTCTCCTTCTTCTGGCTCATCTGGTTCACCAGGCTAGAGCTTGGTGGTAGAAACGGTGGCACTGGGTTCCACATCAATGATTCATCTTCCCCTTTCTGGTTCTATCTCGGAGTTAGAATCTACATTTGATTTAGAGGCTTTCACTTCGGCCACCAGCGACTGCTTTGAGCAGCAGTCAACAGTGTTATGACAAGGGCTCTTATGGAAGTCGCACCACTTCCTAGTATCTTTCTTTGTCTTTTTGATGTCCTTCTTTGCTTGCAGCTTGTACTAGTTGTCCTGATACTATCCATATTTTCTCTGTCCTTTGTTCAGTGTGTTGGGGCTGCCCTTTCTTGGCTTTTTTTGTGCGGGGTTCCCAGGCTCAAATTGTTGCGTCTTTTGTTTGAGCTTTTTCTTGATTTTGACGACATATTGGTAGGCCGCTCCCAAGGATGAGATGTCCAGAAATTCCATTTCAGTATGGATGTATCTATGTAGAGAACCACGATACTTGAGCACCAGATTTCATTTCGAATCTTTGATACCCAACTTGGTGCGCAAGGTATGGAAGATATTTGTGAAATCTGGCACTGCTTGGTCTCTTTCTTACCGCAGTGTGGTCCATTTGGTATACAGGTCGTCATAACTTCCAAAAGGGTATTATTGTTCCTTAATAGCATCCCTGAAGGATTCCTAGGTGGTCATGACTGAAAATAGTTAGGTTTCCTCTGTTTCCTTTTTCTCACATAAAGTTTCCCACCAATATTTGACATGGGGAACGGCTTTGAGGAGCGCAAAAGTAATCTTTTCTCTATTCGAAAATTTATGAACAGAAAAATACCCTTCTAGTAGATTCAACCACTTGTCTACAACATATGCGTCTATATAACCTTCAAATATAGGAATATCAAAGTTTATTTGTACCTTGAAGGGGGCAATGCCTCCGTTCGAAGAAGATGCATCGCCTGTTGGTAATCGTCGAAGGATTTGCGCGAAACTATCCAGCATCTCGTTCCTCTGTTGCGTGAGGGATTCCTCAATCAACAGTTTGAAAGGATCTCCTGTCCCATCATATTTCTTTTCTCCTTCCATGGGAGGTCTCTTGGGTGTGCAAGAGCTTCTTTCCTCAAGAGAAACAAGCTCGATACCCAACTCTTTGTACTCCGACCTCGTTGGGGACATGCATTAAGACAACAAGGAGCAGACCGCTCTAATACCACTAATCCAGATTTTATGAGAAGAATGAAATGAATACAAATTATTAACAAGTGTTTAACACAAAATAACAAAGATACAGTAAAATTGGTTTTCTATTCAATGACGAAATAAGCTGAAACTGTAAAATGCAGCGGAAACAAGCTTGTTGGAATGGTGGCAGCTTATCTTTGAGAAGAGATGTGACAGCAGCGGGAATTCACAAGAAGAAGGTTACAATGAGGCTCTGAAGGAATTTTTACAATAAGCAAGAATTCCAAAAACCCTATACATCCAAAAACCTAACCCTAAGAGATGAAGCGCCAAAAGTCATGTGGGCCCCGTTTGGGTAAGTTAGTACATCAACTTCCCGGGGTCGTAACTTTTGCATACGATCTCTGTTTTAGGCATGTGATAGTCCTTTGGAAAGGTATCTTCGACGAGATTCATTTTGGGGGCTCAATCATTCCTTTAGCTATCGTTAAGGAGCTCGATACTGAAAAACCTTCATTTAGGCCCTCAAAATGGCCCCTGAAGTTAAAACTGCTAAAAATAGTAAATTGCCAAAAATGTCAGAAAACTATTTTGAGCTAGTTGAAAAAGGTGGGTGGCAACCAATATCCATATGGATCAATCCTCCCTCCTTATTAAGAAATGGTATCTATTGCATTGAGGTCCCCCATTAGATGAGGAACTTTCTATTGAATTTGGCCCCGGGTGAGCCACTTGCCTTGGTGTAAGAGTTGCCCTGCTTTGACGACTCGATAAAGCTGGATCGTTTGTTGTTGAGTTCCCTTGATCTGTTTGTCCACAATATGATCATTGGATGCCTATTGTATGCAGTTGGGGTTGATCTCTATTGGTGTAAGCTATTCTTCTACTTCTGAGGTGTCCAATAATGGTGGGAAATAAGGGTGAAGGAGATCCACGTTGAACACTAGGTGCATCCAAGGAAAGGAGGAATGTTGAACTCAAAAGAATTATGCCCCATGGCCTTGGTGATAGTGTACGGTCCATAACGGAGTGGATGAAGATTCTGATGGGGTCCTGTAATGTGTTCTTTCTACAAGTGCAACCAAACTTTGTCACCCACCTGAAACTTATGTGGCACCTGATGTTGATCGTGGCGTTGTTTTTACTTGTCATTGGACTATTGTAGGATATCCTGAACCTGTTGGTGGATGTGCTGGATCCACTCAATGAACCGGGTGGCTTTGTTAGCTTCAGTTGGAGTAGGAGATGAGTCAGTCGAGGTGACCGCAAGGTGAAGTGCAACATCTATGGGACCCAATGGTTGGAATCCCAACCCCACTTGAAAGGGGTTGTGGCCCATTGAGATTTGCAAGGATCAGTTGTAGCTATGTTGGACATAGGCAAGGCTCTCATCCCATATGAGAGGGTTCTTTGAATTATACATGCGAAGGATATGCACAATCAGTCGATTTACAAAATCGGTTTGGCCATCTATCTGGGGGTGGAAGGCCATGGATTTGGTGAGCTTGGTGTCCAGCAGTGACCAGAGGCTCGACCAAAATGTGCTGAGAAATCGACTATCTCGATATGAGACAATGGTTTGTGGGATTCCAAAATGTACCCAGACTCGTTCAAAGAAGATCTTGGCAGTGGCCTCTGTTGTGATGCTCTTCCCTCAGGAAACCATAATCGCCATCTTAGAAAAGTGATCAACAACCACAAAAACACAGTCATTGCCCCGCTTGGTGGATGGGAGGCCCGACATGTAGTCCATTGATATGGATTCCCATGGCCTATCAGGAGTAGGAAGAGGGGTGTACAGGCCATGTTTCTTAGTGGTGGGTTTGGTAATAGTGTAGGACCTGATATACTTGTTGACCTCCTGTCAAAGTTTCAGCCAGTAGAAATGTTTCTGTAGCATCGCCACTGTCTTTTCAACATCGAAGTGTCCTGCCACCTGACTGTAGTGGGATTCCTAGATCATCTTCGCTCGCTCACTTGATGGAACACAAATATGGCCCAAACAACACAAAAACCCATCCTGAAGATGGAAATTATCGACAACTACATTTGCACCCAACATTTGGTAGGTGGTGGCGAAGTCAGGATATGTCTCATAAAGTTGGGGCCATCCAGATGTCTCATGTCCGCAAGATTCTAGCACTGTGGTGAGTGTCACGACTAGTGGTCTTCTGAGGCAATTAGCGACACGATTGGTGCTTCCTATTTTATACTTGATGTTTAGGTGGAATTTTTGCAAGTATGTGGACCACTTTTGATGGTGGTCATTCTGCAATTTTCCCTATGTCTGCATGAACTGCAGTGGCTTATGATCAATGTGGATGACTGTCTCCTTCCCAAGAATGTAATGTCTCCACTGGCGTCATGCTTTCATAATGGAGCCCATTTCTTTGTCGTAAGTAGGGTACTTACGGACAATATCAGACAGTGTCTCACTATGATATGTCACGACGTGGCTGTGCTGAGTGAGAACGACGCCCACAACATAGTCTGAAGCATTTGTCTCGATCTCAAAGGGATGTTGCAGGTCTGGAAGTGAAAGTACTAGGGCTGAGCACAAGCGCCTCTTCAAATCATCGAACACTTGTTGTTGGGACTGGCTCCACACAAATTTTGCCTTACCACCACCCATGTTTATTTGGCTAAGGGCCCATGCAATATGGGAGAAACCCAACATGAACCTGCGGTAGAAATTAGCAAGTCCCAAGAAGCTCCGAAGCTTAGTGACTGTTGTTGGGACTGGCCAGTCATGGATGACTTGGATCTTGGCTGGATCCACATGTACGCCATGCTGATCAATGATGTATCCTAGGTAATGGACCTTGTCCATGCTGAAGGACCATTTTTCCAGGTTGGTGTGTAGCTTGTGTTGCCGCAGGGTGTGCAGAACCTGTTGAATATGTTGCAAGTGTTCGGCCCAAGTCTTGTTGTAAATTAGAATGTCATCCAGATACACCACTACAAAATTATGGGTGAATGGTCGTAGGATATTTTCCATCATCCTCATGAAAGTGGATGGATAATTTGTCAAACCAAAGGGAATGACTAACCATTCAAAAAGTCATTCCTTTGACTTGAAGGCGGACTTCCATACATCTGTCTGTTCTATCGGGACCTGGCGGTAGCCAGACTTCAGATCAATCTTACTGAAGTATTTGGCCCCCATGAGTTGATCAAGGAGGTCATCGATTCGGGGGAATCAGGTACCAGTTTTTGACAGTGATTTTATTCAGAGCCCGGTAATCAATACAGAGTCGCCAGGTTCCATCTTTCTTCTGTAGCAGCATAAATGAGCTCCGGCAAGGTGATGAGCTGGGGTGGATGTGCTCCTTATGGAGCAGTTCTTAGATATGTCTCTTTATCTCCTCATTCTCTAACAAAGAGAGATGATAGACTGGCCCATTGGGCAGTGGTGCACTGGGGATCAGATCGATGGGGTGCATGACCTGGCAGTGTAGAGGTACCCCTATAGGTGAGGAGAAGATATCTGAGTATTCTTCCATGACCTTATCTACTTGCTTCTGTTGTATGGAGAGTTCGGCCATAGAGACCCTAGATGTGGCTGCAATCTTTTGCTTATTCTGAGAGTGAATCAAAAAGAATACAAACTTCCCCATCTGAAATATGATCTTCCTGCATTGCTTAACAGAGATCAAGGAAATAGCACTAGGTAGGATTGCGTCGGGTATACTGTACAATTTCCTGTTCAAAGTAATAATAACACTACGAGGCCTAGACTCATATACATCATGATGTTTCCATACACAAGGTTGGCCCAAAAGAACATCAAAAACATCGAGAGGAGAAAAATCACACAATAACTCGTCTTTGAAGGGATTGATGTCGTACGATAGTCGACACTGTTGGCTAACATGGAGATCGCTTCCTTGGCGGAGCCGTCCAATGGTGTAGGGTTGTGTGTATGGTGTTGTTGGCAGGGCCAGCCACTTGATGACCTCTGCTAAGATGATTTTTTTCTGGTTACCGCTATCAATGATGAAGTGCAGTGGGGTGCCTTTTACCCACATCTGTGAATGGAAGAGGCACTCTCCTTCTTCTGGCTCGTCTGGTTCACCAGGCTGGAGCTTGGTGGTAGCAACGGCGACACTGGGTTACACGTCAATGATTTGTCTTCCCCTTTTTGTTTATGTCGCGGAGTCATAATTTTCATCTAATTTAGAGGCTTTCACTTCGGCCACCAACGACTTCTTTGAGCGGCAGTCAACAGTGTTATGCCAAGGGCTCTTATGGAAGTCGCACCACTTTCCGATATCTTTTTTTGTCTTTTTGGTGTCCTTATTTACTTGCATCTTGTACTCATTGTCCTGATACTGTCCATATTTTATCTGTCCTTTCTTCAATGGGTTGGGGCTGCCCTTTCCTATCTTTTGTTGTGAGTGGTTCCCAAGCCCAAATTGCCATGTCTTTTGTTTGAGCTTCTGCTCGATTTTGATGACATATCGGTAGGTTGTGCCCATGGATGAGATGTCCAGAAATTCCATTTCAGTCTGGATATATCTATGTAGAGCACCACGATACTTGAGCACCAGATGTCACTCTGAATATTTGATACCCAACTTGGTGCGCAAGGTATGGAAGATATTTGTAAAATCTGGCACTGTTTGGTCTCTTTCTTGCTGCAGTGTGGTCCATTTGGTATACAAGTCGTCATAACTTCTGAAAGGGTAGTATTGTTCCTCAATAGCATCCCTGAAGGATTCCCAAGTGTCTATGAATGAAAATAATGAGGTTTCCTCTATTTCCTTTTGCTTACAGAAAGTTTCCAACTAATCTTTGACATGGGAAACGGCTTTGAGGAGCGCAAAAGTAATATTTTCTCTATTCGAAAATTTATGAACAGAAAAATACCCTTCTAGTAGATTCAACCACTTGTCTACAACATATGTGTCTATATGACCTTCAAATGTAGGAATATCAAAGTTTATTTTTACCTTGAAGGGGGCAGCGTCTCCGTTCGAAGAAGATGTGTCGCCTGTTGGTAGTCGTCGAAGGATTTTCACGAAACTATCCATCATCCCGTTCCTCTGTTGCGTGAGGTATTCCTCAACCAAAAGTTTGAAAGGATATCCTATCCCATCATATTTATTTTCTCCTACCATGGGAGTTCGCTTGGGCGTGCGAGAGCTTCTTTCCTCAAGAGAAACAAGCTCGAGACCCAACTCTTTATACTCCGATCTCATTGGGGACATGCATTTAGACGATAAGGAGTAGACCGATCTGATACCACTGATCCAGATTTTGTGAGAAGAACGAAATGAATACAGATTATTAACTAGTTCTTAACACAAAATAATAGAGATACAGTAAAACTGGTTTTCTATTCAATAACGAAATAAGCTGAAACTGTAAAATGCAGCAGAAACAAACTTGTTGGAATGGTGGCGGATTATCTCTGAGAAGAGATGTGACGACAACGTGCATTCAATAGAAGAAGGTTATAATGAGGCTCTGAAGGAATTTTTACAATAAGAAATAATGCCAAAAACCGTAGACATCCAAAAACCTAACCCTAGGAGATGAAGCGCCAAAAGTCATGTGGGCCCCGTTTGGGTAAGTTAGTACATCAACTTCTTGGGGTCGTAACTTTTGCATACGATCTATGTTTTAGGCGTGTGATAGCCCGTTGGAAAGGTATCATTGAGGAGATTCATTTTGGGGGCTCAATCATTCCTTTGGCTATCATTGAGGAGCTCGATACCGAAAAACCTTCATTTAGGCCCTCAAAATGGCCCCGAAAGTTAAAACTGCTAAAAATAGTAAATTTCCAAAAATGTTAGAAAATTGTTTTGAGCCAGTTGGAAAAGGTGGGTGGCCATCAATATCCATATGCATCAATATTCCCTCCTTAGGAAGCAATGGTATCCATTGTGTTTATGTCCCCCATTAGATGAGGAAATTTTCGCTGAATTTGGCCCCGGGTGAGCCACTTGCCTTGGTGCAGCAGCTGCCCTGCTTTGACGACTCGATAAAGATGGATCCTTTGTTGTCGAGTGCCCTTGATATGTCTATCCACAATATGATAATTTGATTCCTATTGTATTCATTCGGGGTTGAGCTTTTTTGGTGTCAGTTGTTCTGCTACTTCTGAGGTGTCCAATAATGGTGGGAAATAAGGGCGAAGGAGATCCACGTTGAACACTAGGTGCAGGCCAAGGAAAGGAGGAATGTTGAGCTCAAAAGAATTATCCCCCATGGCCTTGGTGATAGTGTACGGTCCATAGCGGAGTGGGTGAAGCTTCCGATGGGGTCCTGTAAGGCGTTCTTTCTGCAAGTGCAACCAAAATTTGTTGCCCACCTGAAACTTATGTGTCACCCGATGTTGATCATGGTGTTGTTTGTACTTGTCATAGGACTTCTGTAGGATATCCTTAACCTATTGTCGGATATGATGGATCCACTCAATGAACCGGATGGCTTTGTCAGCTTCAGTTGGAGCAAGAGATGACTCAGTCGAGGTGACCGGAAGGGGAAGTGCAACATCTATAGGACCAAATGGTTGGAATCCCAACCCCACTTGAAAGGGGTTGTGTCCGGTTGAGCTATGCAAGGATCGGTTGTAGCTATGCTGGACATAGGGAAGGCTCTCATCCAATGTGTGAGGGTTATTTGAATTATACATGCAAAGGAAATGCACAATCATTAGATTTAGAACCTCGGTTTGGCCATCTGTCTGGGGGTGGAAGGCCATGGATTTGGTGAGCTTGGTGTCCAGCAGTGACCAAAGGCTCAACTGGAATGTGCTGAGAAATTGACTATCTTGATCTGAGACAATGGTTTGTGGGATTCCAAAATGTACCCAGACTCGTTCAAAGAAGAGCTTGGCAGTGGCCTCTGTTGTGATGCTCTTCTTGTAGGCAACCAAAATCACCATCTTAGAAAAGTGATCAACAACAACAAAACACAGTCATTTCCCCACTTGGTGGATGGGAGGCCTGACATGTAGTCCATTGAGATGGATTCCCATGGCCTGTCAAGAGTAGGAAGAGGGGTGTACAGGCCCTGTTTCTTTGTGGTCTATTTGGCAATAGCGTAGGCAGTGCAGGACCTGGTATACTTGCCAACCTCCTGTCGAAGTTTCGGCCAGTAGAAATGTTTCTGTAGCATTGTCATTGTCTTTTAGATGCCGAAGTGTCCTGCCACCTGACTGTAGTGGGCATCCTAGATCAGCTTCACTCAGTCACTTGATGGAACACAGATATGGCCCAGACGACACAACAACCCATCCTGAAGATGGAAATTATTGACAACTGCATTTACACCCAACATTTGGTAGGTGGTGGCGAAGTCAGGGTATGTCTCATAGAGTTAGGTCCATCCAGATGTCTCATGGCTGAAAGAGTCTAGCACCATGGTGAGTGTCATGACTAGCGGTCTACTGATGCAATCAGTGATGGGATTGGTGCTTCCTGTTTTATACTTGATGTTGAGGTGGAATTGCTGCAAGTATGTGGACCAGTTTTGATGGTGGTCATTCTGCAATTTTCCATGTGTCTGCATGAACTGCAGTGGCTTATCATCAGTGTGGATGACTATCTTCTTCCCAAGAATGTAATGTCTCCACTGGCGGCATGCTTTCACAATGGAGTACATTTATTTGTCATAAGTAGGGTATTTACGGATAGTATCTTACAGTGTCTCACTATGATATGCCACGGGGTGGTCGTGCTGAGTGAGAAAGGCACCCACAACATAGTCTGAAGCATCTATCTCGATCTCAAAGGGATGTTGCAGGTCTGGTAGTGAAATTATTGGGGATGAGCACAAGCACTGCTTCAAATCATCGAACACTTGTTGTTGGGACCGGCCACACACAAATTGCGCCTTACCACCACCCCTGTTTATTTTGCTGAGGGCCCATGCAATATGGGAGAAACCGAACATGAACCTGTGGTAGAAATTAGAAAGTCCCAAAAATCTCTGAAGCTCAGTGAGTGTTGTTGGGGCTGGCCAGTCACGGATGACTTGGATCTTGGCTGGATCCACATGTGCACCATGTTGATCAATGATGTAGCCTAGGTAATGGACCCTATCCATGCTGAAGGAGAATTTTTCCAGGTTGGCGTATAGCTTGTGCTGTCGCGAAGTGTGTAGAACCTACTGAATATGTTGCAAGTGTTTGGCCCATGTCTTGTTGTAAATTAGAATGTCATCCAAATACACCACTACAAAAGTATTGGTGAATGGTCACAGGATATCATCCATCATCCTCATGAAAGTGGCTAGAGCATTTGTCAAACCAAAGGGCATGACCAACCATTCAAAAAGTCCTTCCTTTGACTTGAAGGTGGTCTTCCATACATCTGTCTGTTCTATCAGGACCTAGTGGTAGTCGTACTTCAGATCAATCTTACTGAAGTATTTGGCCATTGTGAGTTGATCAAGGAGGCCATCGATTCTGGGAATCGGGTACTGATTTCTGACAGTGATTTTATTCAGAGTCCGGTAATCAATACAGAGTTGTCAGGTTCCATCTTTCTTCTATACCAGCATGATTGGGCTCCCACAAGGTGATGAGATGGGGTGGATGTGCACCTTGTGGAGAAATTCTTGGATCTGTCGCTTAATATCCTCATTCTCTAACAAAGAGAGACGATAGACTGGCCCATTGGGAAGTGGTGCACCGGGGGTCAGACCAATGGGGTGCTTGACCTTATCTACTTGCTTTTGCTATGTGGAGAGGTCACCCATAGAGACCCTGTATGTGGCTACGATCTTTCACTTATTCTGAGTGTGAATCATGAAGAAGACAAACTTCCCCATCTGAGAGATGACCTTCCTGCATTTCTTAGCAGAGATCAAGGAAATAGCACTAGGTGGGACTTCCTCGGGTATCCTGTACAATTTCCTATTCAAAGTAATAATAACACTACGAGGCATAGACTCGTATATAGCATGTTGTTTTCATAAATAAGGTTGTCCCAAAATAACACCACAAAATTCGAGAGGAGCAACATCACACAATACCTTGTCTTTGAAGGGCTTGATGTCATACAACAGTCAGCACTGTTGGCTGACGCGGAGATCGCTTCCTTGGCAAAGCCATCTAATGGTGTAGCGTTGTGGGTGCGGTGTTGTTGGCAGGGCCAGCCGCTTGATGACCTCTGCTGAGATTAGGTTCTTCTGGATACCGCTATCAACGATGAAGTGCAATGGGGTTCCTTTTACCTACATTTGCGAATGGAAGAGGCGCTCTCCTTCTTCTGGCTCATCTGGTTCACCAGGCTAGAGCTTGGTGGTAGCAACGGTGGCACTGTCTTCTGCGTCAATGATCCATATTCCACTTTTTGGTTCTATCTCGGAGTCAGAATATGCATCTGATTCAGAGGCTTTCACTTCGGCCACCAACGACTACTTTGAGTTGCAGTCAACAGTGTTATGCCAAGGGATCTTTTGGAAGTCTCGCCACTTCCTGGTATCTTTCTTTGTCTTTATGGTGTCCTTATTTTCTTGCGTCTTGTATTGGTTGTCCTGATACTATCCATATTTGCTCTGTCCCTTTTTTCGGTGGGCTAGGGCCACCCTTTCCTGGCTTTTGTTGTGAGGGGTTCCCAGGCCCAAATTGCTGCATCTTTTGTTTGAGCTTCTGCTCGATTTTGACAACATATTGGTAGGCCACGCCCAAGGATGAGATGTCCAGAAATTCCATTTTGGTCTGGATCTATCTATGCAAATCACTGTGATATTTGAGCACCAGATGTCGCTCTGAATCTTTGATACCCAACTTGGTGCGCAAGGTATGGAAGATATTTGTGAAATATGGCACTGCTTGGTCTCTTTCTTTCCGTAGTGTGGTCCATTTGGTATATAGGGCGTAATAACTTCCTATAGGGTAGTATTGTTCCTTAATAGAATCCCTGAAGAATTCCCAAGTGGCCGTGACTGAAAATAATGAGGTTTCCTCTGATTCCTTTTGCTCACAGAAAGTTTACCACCAATCTTTGACATGGGGAACGACTTTGACGAGCGAAAAAGTAATCTTTTCTCTATTTGAAAATTTATGAACAGAAAAATACCCTTCTAGTATATTCAACCACTTGTCTACAACATCTGCGTCTATATGACCTTCAAATATAGGAATATCAAATTTTATTTGTACCTTTAAGGGGGCGGCACCTCTATTCAAAGAACATGCATCGCATGTTGGTAGTCGCCGAAGGATTTGTGTGAAACTATCCATCATCTCGTTCCTCTGTTGCGTGAGAGCTTCCTCAATCAACAGTTTGAAAGGATCTCCTATCCCATCATATTTTGTTTCTCCTACCATGGGAGGTCGCTTGGGCATGCGAGAGCTTTTGTCCTCAAGATAAAAAAGCTTGAGACCCAACTCTTTGTACTCCGACCTCGTTGGGGACATGCATTAAGACGACAAGGAGAAGACCGCTCTGATACCACTGATCCAGATTTTATGAGAAGAACGAAATGAATACAGATTATTAACAGGTTCTTAACAAAAAATAATAGAGATACAGTAAAACTGGTTTTCTATTCAATAACGAAATAAGCTGAAACTGTAAAATGTAGCGGAAACAAGCTTGCTGGAATGGTGGCGGCTTATCTCTGAGAAGAGATGTGATGATAGCGCACATTCACAAGAACAAGGTTAGAATGAGGCTCTGAAGGCCTTTTTACAATAATAAAGAATTCCCAAAACCCTAGACATCCAAAAACCTAACCCTAGGAGATAAAGCGCCAAAAGTCATGTGGGCCCCGTTTGGGTAAGTTAGTACATCAACTTCCCAGGGTCGTAACTTTTGCATACGATATCCAGTTTAGGCGTGTGATATCCTGTTGGAAAGGTATCCTCAAGGAGATTCATTTTGGGGGCTCAATCACTGGTTTTTTTTTATCATTGAGGAGCTCGATACCGAAAAACCTTCATTTAGGCCCTCAAAATGGCCCCAGAAGTTAAAACTGCTAAAAATAGTAAATTGCCAAAAATGTCAAAAAACTGTTTTGAGCCTATTGGAAAAGGTGGGTGGCCACCGATATTCATTTGGATCAATCCTCCCTCCTTAGGAAGCAATGGTATCCATTGCGATAAGGTCCCCCATTAGATGAGGAAATGTTTGTTGAATTTGGCCCCGAGTAAGCCACTTGCCTGGGTGCAGGAGCTGCCCTGCTTTGACGACTTGATAAAGCTGGATCCTTTGTTGTCTAATTCCCTTGGTCTATCTGTCCACAATCTGATCATTAGATTCTTGTTGTATGCAGTCAGGGTTGATCTCTGTTGGTTTCAGTTGTTCTGCTACTTCTGAGGTGTCCAATAATGGTGGGAAATAAGGGCGAAGGAGATCCACGTTGAACACTGGGTGCAGGCCAAGCAAAGGAGAAATGTTGAGCTCAAAATAATTATCCCCCACAGCCTTGGTGATAGTGTAAAGTCCATAACAGAGTGGGTGAAGCTTCCAATGGGGTCCTGTAAGGCATTCTTTCTACAAGTGCAACCAAACTTTTTCGCCCACCTGAAACTTATGCGGCACCCGATGTTGATCATGGTGTTGTTTGTACTTGTCATTGGACTTCTGTAGGATATCCTGAACCTATTGGCAGATGTGTTGGATCCGCTCAATGAATCGGGTGGCTTTGTCAGCTTCAGTTGGAGCAGGAGATGAGTCAGTCGAGGTGACCGCAAGGGGAAGTGCAACATCTATGGGACCAAATGGTTAGAATCCAAACCCCACTTGAAAGGGGCTATGGTCGGTTGAGCTATGTAAGGCTTGGTTGTAGCTATACTGGACATAGGGAAGGATCTCATCCCATGTGCGAGGGTTCTTTGAATTATACATGTGAAGGATATGCACAATCATTCGATTTACAACCTCGGTTTGGCCATCTGTCTGGGGGTGGAAGGTCGTGGATTCGGTTATCTTGGTGTCCAGCAGTGACCAAAGGCTCGACCAGAATGTGCTGAGAAATCGACTATCCTGATCTGAGAAAATGGTTTGTGGGATTCCAAAATGTACCCAAACTCATTCAAAGAAGAGCTTGGTAGTGGCCTCTGCTATGATGATCTTCTTGCAGGCAACCAGCCTTTCCATCTTAGAAAAGCGATCAACAACCACAAAAACACAGTCATTTCCTCACTTGGTGGATGGGAGGCCCGACATGTAGTCCATTGAGATGGATTCCCATGGTCTGTTAGGAGTAGGAAGAGGGGTGTACAGGCCCTGTTTCTTAGTGGTCGGTTTGGCAATAGCGCAGGAAGTGCAGGACCTGATATACTTGTCGACCTCCTATCTAAGTTTCGGCCAGTAGAAATGTTTATGTAGCATTGCCACTGTCTTTTTGACGTCGAAGTATCCTGCCACCCAACTGTAGTGGGATTTCCAAATCAACTTCACTCGCTCACTTGATGGAACACAGATATGGCCCAGACGACACAACAACCCATCTTGAATATGGAAATTATCGACAACTTCATTTGCACCCAACATTTGGTAGGTGGTGGCGAAGTCAGGGTCTGTCTCATAGAGTTGGGGCCATCCAGATGTCTCATGGCTGCAAGATTCTATCACCATGGTGAGTTTCGCGACTGGCGGTCTGCTAAGGCAATCAACGACGCAATTGGTGCTTCCTGTTTTATACTTGATGTTGAGGTGGAATTGCTGCAAGTATGTGGACCAGTTTTGATGGCAGTCATTCTGTAATTTTCCTTGTGTCTGAATGAACTGCAGTGGATTATGATCAGTGTGGATGACTGTCTCCTTCCTAAGAATGTAATGTCTCCACTGGTGGCATGCTTTCACAATGGAGTACATTTCTTTGTCGTAAGTAGGGTACTTACGGAAAGTATCTGACAGTGTCTCACTATGATAGGCCACGGGGTGGTCGTACTGAGTGAGAACGACGCCCACAACATAGTCTAAAGCATCTATCTCGATATCAAAGGGATGTTACATGTCTGGTAGTGAAAGTACTGGGGCTGAGCACAAACGTTGCTTCAAATCATCGAACGCTTATTGTTCGGATTGGCCCCACACAAATTTCGCCTGATCACCACCCCTGTTTATTTGGTTGAGGGCCCATGCAATATGGGAGAAACCCAACATGAACCTACAATAGAAATTAGCAAGTCCAAAGAATCTTTGAAGCTTAGTGAGTGTTGTTGGGGCTGGCCAATCATGGATGACTTGGATCTTGGCTGGATCCACATGTATGCCATGCTAATCAATGATGTAGCCCAGGTAATGGACCCTGTCCATTCCGAAGGAGCATTTTTCTAGGTTGGCATATAGCTTGTGTTGTTGCAAGGTGTGCAGAACCTGCTGAATATGCTGCAAGTGTTTGGCCCAAGTCTTGTTGTAAATTAGAATGTCATCCATATACACCACTACAAAACTATTGTTGAATGGTCACAGGATATCGTCCATCATTCTCATGAAAGTGGCTGGAGGATTTGTCAAACCAAAGGGAATGACCAACCATTCAAAAAGTCCTTCCTTCGACTTGAAGGCAGTCTTCCATACATCTGTATGTTCTATCGAGACCTGGTGGTAGACAGACTTCAGATCAATCTTACTGAAGTATTTGGCCCCCGTGAGTTGATCAAGGAGGTCATTGATTCGGGGAATCGGGTACCGGTTTCTAACAGGGATTTTATTCATATCCTGGTAATCAATACAGAGTCGCCAGGTTCCATCTTTCTTTTGTACCAGCACGGTTGGGCTCCAGCAAGGTGATGAGCTGGGGTGGATGTTCCCCTTGTGGAGCAGTTCTTGGATTTGTCGCTTGATCTCCTCATTCTCTAACAAAGAGAGATGATAGACTGGACCATTGGGCAGTGGTGCACCGGGGGTCAGATCGATGGGGTGCTTGACCTAGAAGGGCAGAGGTACCCCTGTAGGTGAGGAGAAGATATCCGAGTATTCTTCCATGGCCTTATCTACTTTCTTCTACTGTGTGGAGAGGTCGGCCGCAGAGACCTTGGATGTGGCTGTGATATTTTGCTTATTCTGAGAGCGAATCATGAAGAAGACAAACTTCCCCGTCTGAGAGATGACCTTCCTGCATTTCTTAGCAGAGATCAAGGAAATATAACTAGGTGGGATTGCCTCGGGTATCCTATACAATTTCCTGTTCAAAGTACTAATAACACTATGAGGCCTAGACTCATATACAGCATGACATTTCCATAAATAAGGTTGGTCCAAAAGAACATCACAAACTTCGAGAGGAGCAACATCACAGAATACCTCATCTTTGAAGGGCTTGATTTCGTACGATAGTCGGCATTGTTGGCTGACGCGGAGATCGTTTCCTTGGCGAAGCCATCCAATGGTGTAGGGTTGTGGGTGTGGTGTTGCTGACAAGGCCAGCCGCTTGACGACCTCTGCTGAGATGAGGTTTTTCTGGCTACCACTATCAACAATGAAGTGCAGTTGGGTGCCTTTTACCCACATCTGTGAATGGAAGAGGCGCTCTCCTTCTTCCAGCTCGTCTGGTTCACCAGGCTAGAGTTTGGTGGTAGCAATGCTGGCACTGGGTTCTGCATCAATGATCCATATTCCCCTTTCTGGTTCTATCTCATTTTCAGAATCTGCATTTTATTCAGAGGCTTTCACTTCAGCCACCAGCGACTGCTTTGAGTGGCAGTCAGTAGTGTTATGCCAAGGGCTCTTATGGAAGTCGCACCACTTCCTGGTATCTTTCTTTGTCTTTCTGATGTCCTTCTTTGCTTTCAGCTTGTACTGGTTGTCCTGATACTGTCCATCTTTTCTCTATCCTTTGTTTGGTGGGTTGGGGCCTCCCTTTCCTAGCTTTTGTTGTGAGGGGTTCCCAGGCCCAAATTTCCATGTCTTTTGTTTGATCTTCTTCTCGATTTTGACGACATATCGGTAGGCCGCGCCCAAGGATGAGATGTACAGAAATTCAATTTC
>ML861093.1:0-16881 GCA_009831015.1 Picea engelmannii | reverse complement strand
TTCACCTTGAAAAAATGTTCAACAAAGCCTTCACTTTGAAAAAATGTTTAACAAAGCCTTCACCTTGAAAAAATGTTCAACAAAGCCTTGAATATATAAATTGTTATTCCAATAAAAACTTGAACTTCAATTTTATTTTATTTATTATTATTATTATTTATTTATTTTGCATTCAAAACATCAACCACCTTGTTCAAAACAACGAAAAAGATGATTCAAACTTTTGCTTAGGGGCTCTACAAAACCACGAAACGAGCGAGTGAATTGTGTTAAATTGGTTCAGTCGAAAGCGTATTTATAAGATTTGGTGCCAAGTGAAATGAAATGATGTGTCTCTTCATTTTTCCGGCCGACGGAATTCTCTCACCCACCTTTCGACCGAAAGATTATTTTTTCGGAGGAAAAGATAGGAAACCATTTGTTTTTTACAGATTCTGTTAGAAAAATATAGTTCGGTCGAAAAAACTATTTTTCGGCCGAAAGATTCTTTCTACTGAAAACCGATGAATGAAATTGTTTGTAGGAACCTGATAATTCCCTCTAGCTTACCTGATATTTGGAGGTTGCAAACTCCTACAAATATTCAGAATTTAGATTCGAAATGGATACCAACATTTGCAAACTTGAATCTACTTTCAAAGGATATAATTTGTTTTCATTTTCATTATTTTTATCTAATTTGATTTAATTTTATACAAAAATCACTGCATAATATTTTCAGGTGACATTATGATTCAGTGTAATGAAATATCCGTATCTCTAAAAATACACAGTGGAAAATTTAGAAAAAATTATATTAAGAATCCCTAAAATGTTCTCTTCAAAAGGGTATTTTTAGATTTTAATTTTAAGTAAAAATTAAGATATATACAAGGTGGGGGAAAACATGTGTTTAAAATATGCAACTTTTTCATCTTGGTCAACTTAAAAAATTTCTAGAAATTATAATATTCGTCGGTTAGATTCAAAATTATAGTCATAAGAAAAAAAATCTTTGTAGATGGTTGCAGTATATTTCGTTTGTCAAAAAAAAAGTTTAATAATAGATACATTGTTGGGGGAAAAAATAACTCATTATCATTCCTTTCATTTTCAAGGAAAATATTGTTAAACAATTGCCAAATTGGCATATCAAATCTCAATAAAAATAATTTGAAAAATAGTCAGTGGAAAGCTAACAAAATTCTTCACAAGTTTTGTTTTTTTACTGTAAAGTGAAATTCTAAATAAAAAAAATACTTGTGTATACTAGAAGTTGAAGAACTTGTAAAAATATAGTTTTTTTTTTCTCATAAAACAAGCAAAATAGACACCCATCTTCATGATTTTACCGTGGAAAGAAATAAAGTAAATTTAAAGAAACAGTCAATAAAACTCAAGCAACTCTACAATCACAAACATGTTAAATCCTATACTGTAAAGAGAGATTGAAATAATCCCATGACAAATTAAATCCGAGGTGTGCACCTAAAATTAAATGTGACAATTACTTGATCATGTTTTGTAAATTGTGTTTTTTGTGACAATCCAAATGAACATCAAATTTTCCAAGGGTAAAAATCTTGAAGAAGTGTTAGTTAAACCAACAATGGTTGCCACCCTTATCATTAGCACATCCAAGCATTTTGTCACATGGTACACTGCTTAATATATTTTCTTTCTATTTTGATTATTAGGTAAATAACACTTTAACATATGGAAATTTATGAATCGAAGGCCTCATATTTGAGGTTCTTATTCTAGAAAACTTTCGACCTACCAAGAGGAAGGCCTATAAAGTATGTTCCAAAAGAAGATGACAAATAAGACCACCAAGATGTAGGGGAGTAGAGAGATGTATACTTAGTGAAAGACGTTGAAAAAGGTGACCATCTAGACAGTAACTCACACCCTATCGTTCATGTTGGCAATGATGTTATCAATGATGATATTGACGATGGTGTTATCATTGATGGTATTGATGATGATGTTGCTATAGCAAATCCTCTCAATGTTCTTAATCTCAATGAATTAGATATTGAATTGGATGAAGATCCATTTGTATTGGATAGGTAATAAAATGAATTTCAATTGGGGACCTCATTTTGAAGTATAATTTATTAAATTTTAACCCAATCCATTATTGGATTGGGGGAGTTGTTGCTTTTCCTTTTTTTCTTAGCAGTTTATGCTTCTTGTTTTTGGAATTAGCATTGATCCTCATTATTTGTTTTTTCAACTATTCCACAACATTTCACTATATTTAAAATTTTCTTTATACAAATGAAAATATTTTAATTTATCAATGCATTAAGTTATAAATTGTTTTCATCATCTTCTCTTCTCTTTCATGCATCATGTATGGAAAATGCAATCTATACAATGAAACACAATAGATAAATATTTGCAATAACCTGCAACAGATATTAGTACTATGAACCATTTGTTTAGATACAATTAAATTGAACATATATTAGTACTATGACCATATATTAATACTTACTCTTCCTTGCTCCCATGTCTTCCTCTATTGATCGACTTTATTTGTATTGCACAACTTTTCTGCTTCTAACAAAAACCATAGAGCATTTTGTACAAGACAGTTTTACTACTTCACCTTTTTCTTGAAATTAAATGTCTAAATTTATTCGTTGGCCTCCTCGAAAGTTTTCTAGAATAAGAACCTTGAATATGAGGCCTTCCATTCATAAATTTTCTATATGGTAAAGTGTTATTTACCTAATAATCAAAATAGAAAGAAAACATATTAAGCAGTGTACCATGTGACAAAATACTCAGAGGTGCTAATGATAAGGGTGGCAACCATTGTTGGTTTAACTGACTATACAAGAAATACTGACAATTTGTTGGCAGTATGCAAGATGAAGCCTTGCAGGAAAATGGTATGCAGTTTGGTGCTTGTGGAAAACCACAAGGAAGGTTGCAATCCTAGTATGGCAACAACCAAGAAGAATTATGAAATAGAATTTCATGTTTTGGGGAAAAAGTTTAATTCCCTTTTGAACTAAGTTGGAGTTCCTAAATGTCCCCTCATCAGGACAAACGAACTACACCCCAAGATAGCAAGACCCCACTCCATAATCAAAATGGACCCAGTTGAAAGAAACTTTCGATCGATCACTGAGGTGAAGGCGGTCGAGGCGACACCTCTGTCTATCTGGCAAGGAGGTAAAGGCAGGTTTGATAGATATGAGGAGCTGCAATCAAGATTTTGGTTGAATGCAAGTTATTATTGAGTTGAGCGAGAGATATAACAGTAGAACCAACATCATGCTACAAAACATAGGCAGAGGGCGAACCAGACGCAAAAGTACCTTGAGAATCGTAGTTTACCCGAGTTCAAATATGGTAAAAGTGTGTCCGCGACTGTTGCTCCCATCTCAGACCAAAGATTTTTTTTCGAACATAGATATGAAGTCTTAGCAGTCCATATTGCTGACATGTTTAACTACATGGTGACACATGTCTTTCCACCTTCTTGGACCTCCCATATAATCCATCACATCTTCAATCCTAAAGGTTCAGGGAATATGGTTGTAAAGAAAGCGAATGATTCAGATCCGGAAGAGGCCTAGATCCTTACTTTCCATGGGCTTGGATGGAGATGTTCTTTGCCAGAATAAACTGAGGGTCTCCATGGGGTGCTCCCCCACCTCGTCTCCTCCTACATCCATTTCTTCCCCGTCTTTCCGGGTTTTAACGCTAACTATTCATATGTTGAGGGAATTTGTGTACCTCTCCCTAGCCAGATGGAACTTTCGAGCGTGGTCAAGCAAGTGGTTGGTTTGGAAGCCTCCTAGTTCGTGGAAGGCCTGCATGCAGTTGGTGGTCTTCTAATAAAAGATAAGTACCACTTTTATGTTCATTTACATGATGTGTAATGGTACATATGTTGTAATTGATGAGTATTGCCTGTGTATGTTGTATATGTTGCATGTGTAGGCTTATTGTTATTTCCGCATTAATAGGTTATATATATGTAGAATAGACATTCTATGTTTATATGGATGTGTATGTTTTTCCGCAAGTATCTCTGTGTGGCATAGCCCAGTGGGTTATGGCTAGGTATGCCAAAATTGGTTACAAAATGGTATCAGAGCTAAGTGAAGCATCCCAGGAAGTGGCGTTGCCCGACCTGTTGGTGGCTAGGGACGTTAAAGAATTTTACCCCTTGCAAATTCGATGTTCATTTGGATTATCACAAAAAAACACAATTTACAAAACATGATCAAGTAATGTTACCAACATTTAATTTTAGGTGCACACCCCACATTTAATTTGTCATGGACTTATTTCAATCTCTCTTTACAGTATAGGATTTAACCTGTTTGTGATTGTAGATTTGTTGTTTATGATTATAGAGTTGCTAGAGCAACTTTATGAAAATATTTCCGAGTAGTTTCATTATTGCTTCTAACAACCTATTTTCTGAAAAATTGATAAACCCTTTTCAATATAATTGAACCAATTATATGTTATAAGACTTGCATAAAACATATAGTACATTATTGAAAACCATGCCCATGTTGGAAACTCACTGTTACTAGAGAAAGAAATATGAAATATCAGACCAAAAAATATGAAATGTCATAAGACATAACTGTAGGGAGTCGAGGAGACCTTGTACTACGAATCCAAAGGTCACCTAAATGTTTATATATGTATCATATCTTTAATAAAATGTGCAATTCAAGCTTATTCTATTCAGCGTTCCAACAGTAGTATGAGAGCGACCTTGATTCTTAGGGCTGATTTGATTAGGCCTGATTTTATCTATATGATAGTTGTCCATAGCATCTGAACTCCATGTGTACAAAAACGCCTCATTCTTCCACTCTGCCTGCCATCTGCGCATTATCCTATCGTGGACACATTACTCTGTCGTGTGTAGCCGTTAGGATTTCTTCCATCACCATCCGCGCGCACATTCTCTCTGCCCTCTGTTTGCCTGCCATCTGCGTGCTCTCTGCTGTTCACAGGTATTAGGGTTCCTTGCAAGGCGCTCTCTCCTTCTTTGTTATCCCTCAGAATATCCCTCTGGTCCCTTTTGGTCCATTTCCGCTCCTACTTCTGCAGAACTGAGCCAACCTTAATAGCGAGCGTGACAGTGGCTTGCATACATGAGATTACTCCAGTGAAAGAAACTCGAAACCCTTGGCTCTGTTTATGAGACTTCGCGCAGATTCACGGTTGGGCACACCCAAAAAAACGTATAGACATGAGTAGTCGACGTGTGAACGGTGCTTACTCGACGGGTGTGATACCATTTTGCATCAGCTCCACGAGGCACGCACACGAGGTGAAATAAATACGCGTGGAGACAAGCGATCGAAATGGCAAAGATTTCACGACGAAGTGGCGGAAATAAATACGCGTGGAGACAAGCGATCGAAATGGCATACCAGAACGTATTGCATAGGGAGTAAGCTAATTCTTCGGGATCAAACAGATACGTTTTCAAGGTAAAAAAATAGACCCGTTTTCAAGGTAAAAAAATGGGTTTGAATCTAGTCAGATTTTTATGTTATTTCTGAGTTTTGTATGGATCAAAGTTTCATATATTTCAGAACCTTACTCAGGGTTTTTGTCTCATTTTAAACCAATCCAGATACTCAGAAAATCAATCAAAATTCTAGATTAGATGAAAATTAAAACCACACAGTGAAAAAACCTATCAGAAAAATAACTCGAGAAAAAAGATTACTCGAGTTATTATCCCACTCAGTGAGATTTTGAATTTGTATAGCACGCCCATGGATGGTATGCTTGCAATTTTCTTCTTTACTAAAGGGATTTATGCCGACCTAAGTTGGGAACCCTATTGCTGGAGGTCCTCCTGCATATCTTGGAGCGTTTTCACTGTAACGCTCTCAAAGGAACTCGATAGATCTTGATGCATATATGATCCATTTTTTTAAGAACATTGTATGAACATCAAAAGAAAAGCGACGCGGCCTAAGTGTATTTTTTGACAGTATGTGGCGCGTCTCCACTAAGCATTTAAAATGCGCGTAGCTCTCTCATCTCAGTGGTACTGAGGCCCTATCTCCAATCTAGGAAAAGACATCGACTATTTTGTTGAAGCGCACTAGGTTTCCAATACATTGGGGTTTGAAAACTCCACTTACGGAGGAGAAACATTCATCTCAAGTTACTCGAGCAAAGGATTCAATCGCAGAAGTTGTCCTTGCACCTTCATAAGGAATTTGACTCCTTTCCATCTCAGCTGACATCTTTCTTCCCCTGCCTCATTCTTCGATAGGGGTTACAATACTAAGTAACTACTTCAAGCTTTTGGCCATACTCTCATTAGTCTACCTATGGTCAGAGATTCAAATACAACCATGAGGTATTTTGGAGAGAAGGTGTTTGATTTTTGTGCATGGAGGTAACTGGTATCAATCAATTCAACGATGATTTAAGTGGGTTGGTGTGTGTTGGGGTTGGTGCTCCAATGTACTTTGTTGGTCTCTCTTGGAACTTGCTATGACCCTTGACATAACAACTCTCTGGTTAGTCTCCTCCTCTAGTATATTCTTTGCATGGTTAGCCTCCTCCTCTAGTATATTTTTTGCGCAAAATGCCTCTGGACCATTAGTCTTTCTCATCATATGGTGATGGCTTTCAAGGTTCTCCTTTACTGCATGACTAGAGGAGGTCTTCAAAGCCCGTGAGACAAGCTACACCATTAGCAGTAGCAATGACAACACACAATAGCAGTGACAACACACTTAAGCATTGTAAGTTTACTTCTATGTTTTTTAAATCAAGTTGAATTTCTTGTAAACGGGTGCATTTTTGGTAGAAGCCAACACCCTTCATTTGTCGAGTCTGTATAGTTGAGTTTTCATTGAGTTTAATTGTTAAAGGGTGGAGTTGCAAGAAACCCTTAAGGTCTAAGTCAGTCTCTGAGCTATGACTCGAGTTGAGGAACTATTATATTTATTGAACACTCTAATCCTCCCAAGTTGAAGAACTATTAGATTTATTGAACACTCTAATCCTCTCTTTCGTGGACAATACAATCACCATTGACAAAACTAATTTTCATTCTGTTGTAACCTGCTTGCAAGTTTCACAAGCAAAATCAACATTACTTCAAAATCAAACTAGACTTCTTCGTGATGCACTTGAGCGACATAATCTATGAAAACATTTTGAACCCGTCCTTGTTTAAAACCCTCTTTTCAAAGATGAAGAAGATGGTGAGGCTGATTTAGACCAACAACCAACACAAGAGCAACTCAGTGAGACAACCCTAGATTCAAGTACAAATGGTGTTCAACTTTCTCTTTCCAAGAGCCTGATCATCAGACCTTGGAAATAAATAAAAAATAACAAGCACACAACCGATATCAGATATGAAAATGATGTCACCTTTCATAATCTGGATTATACCAAACCGATCCAGTTCCAGAGTGTTGGACTGCTGCAAGAAAGTTCACATTCACTTGCTCTAGTTCAATAGAAAATTTTGATATGCCAACATTGTCAACGAATTGGCCACATGGAGGATCAATGCTTTGATCTTCATCCTTGCTAGCATTGTGGAAAAAAAAATCACCATTCAGATAGATGTTTTAATAGTAAGAAATATGCAAGAGTAAATAACCACTATGGGTGGATGTCTTCTTGGCTATGGTTATCAATAGTCAAGAAGATATGTCAATCATACTGACGAATTCACTCTTGAGTATTGACACATCTTGCAATGGACAAATTTTCATCTTCTCACCTTGTTCCTGACAGGGTGGAACAACATTTGTGATTGACAGTCAAGATTCTAGTTTCGAAGCCTATCAATTGAGCAACGACAAGTGAGTGTGATTGGTTTGTGGTTTTTCTTAAACCACCACTTAGTAGAAGACTTTAAGCTTCTGCTAGACAAAGGTTTGTGGTTTCCCTTAAACCTCCACTTGGTAGAAGACTTTCAACGTCTTCTACATCACAATTTATGGTAATCTTTAAACTAACATTTGAGAGCACTTCCAATTAGCATAAGACATCAACTTCAACTTCTAGCTAACTTAGGAAATGTTCCGAGAACCATTGATCCTAGAGCAGGGTTCCAGAGTTTGTGGTCTTCCTTAAACCACCATCACCATTCGGTTTATGGTCATCCCAAAACCACCAGATTCAGAGAGCACATTCAACCATTAACAACTGTACACTTTTATATTTCAACTGCCCACTTTCAAATATTAGCTCTCTTCTTGGACTCATACACACCCCTTCGGATTAAGGGGGGAAATGTTGGAAACGTAATCCGTTTAGGGTTACTAGATGAAGGAATATGAAATGTCATAAGAAGTAACTGTTGTGGGGAGTCCAAGAGACCTTGGACTATGAATCCAAAGATCATCCGAATGTATATATATGTGTATCATATCTGTAATAAAATGTGCAATTCACACTTATTCTATTTAGCATTCCAACAACCCACAAGGCCTCATCAATTCCCCACACCCTACCTAAATACCTTACATCAATCAAGACGACTCAAGACATCATGAGCTCAACTCTCTTCACAAACATCATCTTCAAGTCCAACAAACACTTAAGATCATCATAAAGCTCTTTTATGCTTGAAAATATACCATGTAATCCACCAATGTATTATCATGATGATAACTCTCTTTATTGTCCTTTCTCACTCTGGCCATCGTTTGTCTAAACTCTCTACTTCACAACTTACATGTCTTGTATACAATACATAATCCTATGCTTCACAACTTACATGTCTTGTATCCAATACATAATCAATATAAGTATTATAAGGTACCTAGCAATATTGCAATTCATGGCCGTTTTCACTAAACAATGGAAAATCAAGCAATGTGGCTCCTATAAACTATACAACAAATGCTACAAACACTCTCATTCAAACATAAAGGTTATAAGACGATACGTAATAGCGTAGTCCATAAGCACACTTGGCTATAGGTCAATCCGTGTAACCAAACTAATCATCAATGAACGCTTGCAATGCACCCACCAATCCGTGTTAGTAAAAAAACCAATCTCAACAATCAAGTCAATATTCTAAGCAAAGTAATAAGCCATCAATAATGGGTTCACATGAATCTCAACCGAACCAAACTACGCCTTTTTCAATTTTCTACATTAATAAAAGACTTTAGATATAATTGATATTATTAGTGTAAGTATATTATAGAATAACCCATGTTTTTGTAGGTATGTAGAACATATAGATATTTCTGCAACAATAAGTTTTTATTGGGTTTTTATAGTTTTGAAAAATGTATTTTTGTTTTTATATTTTTTTATAAACTATATCAATTTAGAATTTAGGGTTTAAGAATTTAGAGTTTAGTTAATGTGGTTAAGAGAAATGATTTTTATTTTTTTCACCTAAATTCAATTTTTGCAAATAATATGTTGAACTTTTAATAAGTATATTGTTATAATGATCTTAAACTCTGTGGCAAAGCTTCAATTTTCTACATAACATATTTCTAATTCTTCAATTGAAAAAATACAAACACCAATTTGAAAAAATACAAAAAACATAGAATTAAAAAAATATAATACACACTTGAAGCATTACCTCCTAGTATAAGAAAACTGCATGAATCAATTTTTAGGTAGAGAATCCTAATTTATTATTCTTTCCAGGTACATTATTGTGAGGTGGAGTGAATATTGACATGCGTTTAAGTGGAATACAATAAGATTGTCGTTGGCATCTACTAAGGAGGGAAATCGGTGGAATTCACTAACCTTGAAAAGATGGTATTCCATAAAAAGATAATGATTGCATAATTGAATTTAAGTGACGATTATTTGAAAAAACAAAAGTAGAACTTTTAAATTTGTCTTTTTTATATCAAATAGTTTGGATTATTAAATTTTGATTTTTTTTTTTTTTTTAAATATTTTTGACATTTTTTTTGATTGGGGAAATCAACAATTTGTTGGGCACTTACTTAAGTGACACGTGGTCGTGTTATTCAAGTGCTATCACTATAACCCCATACATGCCAATGCGGTCCCTCATGCAAATACATAAAGTTAGTTGAAGGTTTAGAACCAATAACTTCACACAATGGAGATGAAGTGCCTTAACAATACATTTCATCACCAACTTTTCTACACATGAGGGAAACACCTTTGACATTATATTAATAAAGAATGATTACTTATTACAACAAAGGTGGCTTCCAAATAACTAATAAAAACTAAGTAAACTCATAATAAGTAGTTTATAATAAAACCATTTGACTTTTAACATATATAATGAAATGAGACACGTCATTTTAGAGAAAGTGAAATTACAAACAAATTGTGAAGGAAATTTAAATTAATTATATAATGAAAATTGTTATAATAATGAGAATGAAGATGTACATTTTTAATTCAATTGGAATGCAGGTTGATTTATTACCTTTATTCAAGGAAAACCATGTCATCTAGATATTTTCATTCTTCGTAGATATCTAAATTTGTGTCCTTATATCTGAAGAAGACAATTCTTAGCCAAATAAAAACAATTTTTATATGTATGAAANTTGTAAACAAATGCATTTTCATATTTATTATCCACTTTAAAAAAAAACAAAATTCCATGTTTATCATTTTTAAGGAGGAAACACATGTTCTTAATCACTAGGCTCGAATGCAAAAAGACGATAGGTCTGGTTAGGGTTTTTGTGCTCTTTTGAAACTCAGTATGGGCTTTGCCTTCTCTTATGGATCCCTATGGGGGGGGGGTCTGACTCCCCTCCCTACACTTTGTCTCTCAATGGAAATGGGCACAATGCTTATTTTCATGGTGATCCCTCCCGCATTCATGTTTCAAATAGAAATGCCTCGACTACAAACCCATCTCAAGATGACTACATGGAAGACTCTCAACTGCCTCACAATGAATAAAAAAATGGAAGCCAATATAGTGCATCCCCAAAGTGGTTGTGATGCCTAAATATGAAATCTGTTTGAATCGGGTTGGAAACTACGTTCAGTTCATGAGGGATCACACAATCATCAGTTAGTTTCTTGGCATCTGGCCAACAAAGCAAGATTTGGTTTCGTGGATCAACTCTCGCTGGAAACCTACAAATCCATTTGAGCTCAAGCTTGGGTCTAAAGGTTTTTTCATGGCCATTTTTCAAGATCAAGGAGACATGGAAATGATCTTTGAAAATGGACCCTACTTCTTCCATTTGACAGGCTTGCATCTTAGATATTGGACTGAGAAATTCAACCCTGATAAGGAAGACTTTACCTATGCACCAATATGGGTATGACTCTATTTGGTCCCGCGGGAATACTAGGATGAGGAGATCCTAGCAAGAATAGGTAATACACTAGGTATGTATGTTCAATATTCAGAAGCATCCAAACAAGGGTGCTACACTATGTATGCCCACATATGAATTTATATGAATGTTTCAGTTCCCATCCTTGAGTCCATTTGTATTATCTATCGAGACTCTTACTATATCCAAACCTTGGAGTATGAGTTCATCCCCTTTTTTTGCAGACGTTTCCATGAACATGGACATCTCTATAGGGATTGTCCTTTCCTCAACCCCCTTAAAAAAACTAAGACAAAACCTGAAAAAGATGAGATGGGTTTCACCCAAATAGTCAATAGAAATAGATTTTGATGAAATCCCACCCCCTATGGCCCCTCCAAATCCACTGAAACTAAAAATATCTTTGAAATCATAAGCTCGATCCCTTTAGATCCTTCCCCTACTCCTCTATCAGATCCCCCCCACAAGAACCCAAAGCATCACAAATCCCTTGATCCTACTTCCAATCCTGGAGACCCTAAGAAATTGAGAACCATGGATTCCCCCTCTGATCCTCCGCCTATTGAAGATGTGCCCATGTTTCCTGAAGGGGACGACATAATGGACCTTGAAATTGATGATATGAAGAATGAAGGCATTGATCTATAGGGTAATGTGGACACAATTCGTAGGAAAGGTATGCAAATAATCCCCACTAGAACACATCCAACATGTACATAGGGCCTTACACAAAGACAAAAGAGAGCCAATGGGATCTCATCCAATGCATGGATCCAACCTTGCGCTCGACATCCAAACCAATAAGTTAAAGCCCAAGAAGAACCCTAAGGATGACAAGCGCAAGGGAAGGAAATAAAATCTGCAACTTTTGTAGGAAATAGGAGATATCTTGGTCAACTTGGGTCAAAATGCGTTGATCATGGACTCGTATCAATCCTCTCCCTCTCCAAGTTTTCAATGAAAATTGTCTCTTGGAATATTTGAGGCATAAATGGTAAGAGCAAGAAAAGGCTCTTACGAAACAAGGTAAATACTAAGTCTCCAAACATTTTTTTGCTGCAAGAAAAAAAATGTTCTGATCATGTTTTAGCTAACATTCTCTCCAAAATATGGAAAAATGGACTTTCTGTTGCCTTAGACTCTAGGGGATTGACGAGTGGTGTTGCAATCCTCTGGAATCCAACAACAGTATTCTTGAACAATTGTTTTGCGATAAATATAAGTCTCACTACCAGATTCAGACCAATTGGCTCTGAAGCAACTCGATTCATGACTAATATTTATGGACCCCAAAAACTCAATTGAGTTTTTGGAAACTCTTCAAGACATTCCAAACCTCATTGAACAACATTTTTGAATCCTGAGAGGGGACTTCAACTTCATTTCCTCCCTAGAGGAGAAAAAAGGAGGAATTCAACTGGATCCTAATAATGAAGCCTTCAATGCCTTCATCCAAAGCCAGGTGACTAATCAATATATAAATAATCAATGGTCTCTATACTTGGAACAACTACAGAGGTGGAACACAACAAGTAGCCTGCAGATTGGACCGATATCTGATCTCTGAATCTCTCATGATCTTAGGTCTTCATATGGATGCTAGCATTCTCCCGACTGTTGGCTTTGACCATTAGCCCATTTGTCTCAATATAAATGTTCAAGGGGTGCCCCTTAAGAAACTATTCAAGTTTGAAAATTTATGGCTCTCTCACCTGATTTCCAAAGTAACATTAGGAAATTGAGGGATGAAGCCAATGTTGCAAAGGGATCCCTAATGTATTGTTTTCAACAACATCTCACAAATATTAAACTAACAACTCAAATTTTGGAACAAATATGTCTTTGGAAACATATTTCAAGCTCATAAGCAATTGGAATCCAAAATGGCAGATCTTCAACAAAAAAATCATCCTCCATGGACGGTCGGAAGACCTTTCCCAACAAGAAAAGGGACTCGCCTCCCTGATCGAGAAAAGGAGACAACAAGAGGAGACTTTATGGAGACATAAATCCTGTGTTCAATGGCTCAAATATGGGAAGCGCAACACCGATTTTTTTTACAGATTGATGGTCCAATGAAGGCATACTAATTGCACCACTCATATTAATTCTGCTCAAGGTAATAGGGACAAAATCAATGATTCTTCTCTCAAGCAAACTTTTAATTCTTTGGCTCTCTCTGACTTCAATCCCCCGTATCGGGTGCCACTTGGAGCAAAGGATGACAATGGGGAGGATGTGGTGGCCTCATGTCTTGTCTTTTCAAACATGTCGCTCCCACATGAGAGTGATTATGATTACAGGGTTACTCAGTTCGTAGAGCTAGATGAGACTGGAAAGGACCAGTGGGTTGATCTCCAAACAATTTATAGTTAAGTTGTCATTCATGACGGATAATAGTTCTGGAATATTTGTACTCTTACCTCTTGCTGTCATGATGTTCATTTGGTGGTTAAGCATGGAACATGGGTATTCTATGGTTCATTCTAGCCCTTGTTATTGGCTTCTGTTTGACCTCTGGTTCACTCTTGACGTGGTTTTTGTGCCTTTGCTAGCTTCAACCTGGCACATTTATGTTATTCTCCTGGATGCTTCCATGGCTCCTCGAGCTGCTTCTGCAAGGAAAACTCCAACCCAACAAACTCGTGCAGCCCTAGTCGTGGTGGAATCTACAAAGTTCTATGCTGAGTTGGTCACTCAGGAATCTCATGCCACCATGCCGACTTTGGAAGAGGACGTGAAGATTGTTTGAGTTTCTTACGAAGATGAGGACGTCGATGTGCAGGTGGGGGAATATCATTCTGGGCCTTGGTTGCACTCGGACTAGAGAATCCAAATTTTACAAAACTCTAGATTTATACTGTCACACTAAGACCATGGTAGCTCAAGGAATGCTTCCAAAGACCAGGACTATCAACAATTTAAGCAACATCTAGAAGCTTTAGAAGATCATAACATATTTCTCATAACAATGGTTTCTTGGCTTGTTGAATGCAATGATGGTTCTTTCCATGAATGCAATGATGGTTCTTTCCAGGCTACTCGGGATGGTCATCTGCAAGATGGGTCTTCTCTGGATGCCAGACTCAAGGCCAACTCATCCTTGCCTACTTCTCAGGTCGCCCACTTCCATGGTTGAAATACACTCGTTCTTTCTTGGTTAAGCTATGTATGGTTCTTTCCTAATTCAATTGTTTAAATTTATATTTTCTGGTTGTCTAGCATCCTTGTTATTTAGTTTCTCAGACTTCGTGTTGTTTACAATCTTAATTGGCTATAATTTTGGTTTAAATCTTGGCCTGGTTTTCCTCTTTTGGTAGGCCAACAACGATAGGTTTTTTTGGGTTATGCTTGATAAACATTATGATATCTAGAATATTTGGAACAATACATAAATCTTACAAAAAAAATTACTAGGTCCACTCAAGTTATTAATAGGTTAATTTTCACAACTAGTTCATATCAAGTTTTTTTTTTTTTTCAACCTAAGTTCCAAAAGAAAGATGCAAAACTTATCATGATATAATTGTCAATCAATGGTGAGGACAACTATCATTGGCTGCTATTCACGAATATGGGCAACATCAGAGGAAATAACTCTCTCATGGTCCATAAAAATCAAACTTTCACTCCTACTATATGTCTTTTCCTTAATTCTAAAAAAGACAAGCTCACATTCAAGTCTTACTCCAAGACTAAAAAGTGATTTCAATCTCAATAATGTTTAAAAAAATCCAATAATGCATACTATCACCATTAAAATTATAACAACAAAATTATATATTTTCAAATAATATTTAACTTTAATCCTACACACAAAGATTTAATTTAATTTTTTTTTTTTTTAAATTTAATCTCTTACCAAGAGAACTAAGTCAAACAAAATTATATAATATACTAAAGCTCAAAAAACAAGCATGGAAAACACACATAAAATAATCCATCCATTCAACCAATAAGACGTAACGTTGAGAATAGTATTTATGTATTAAATATAATATCTTTAGCCATGAAAGGGAGCATAAACATAAAGTTCTGATCGGATCGAGGTTTCCATACAAAATTAACTCTTAACAATTATTTCCAAAGCTATTATAATTATTTGTTAGTGTTAATTTATTAGCGTAAATGTGTTAATTTATTAGGGTAAGTTTATTTTTATTTCAAATTTATTAAACATTAAAAGAAATCCACATTAAGGTGTAAATTTGAAGTTTTGTTTTCTCTTCTCTTGAGTTATATGTCATTTAATTACTTTAAAATGTAAAATCTGAATTAATAAGGTTAGTTTTATATCACATTGTGTATTTCTATAATGATATATAATATTTTTAATTTATAATATATTTTTGTTTATAAATATTTTTAATTTATAATTAATATATATAGAAATTGAATTTTGTTTTCCTATAATTTTAACTTATTAAGTTATGTTTTTAATAATGGAGAAATTGAATTGTGCTTTCCTATGAATTTTGTTTTCCTATAATTTTAACGTGTAAGTTATGTTTTTAATAGGAGCATACATGAGACATTTAGGATTTATTAGATTTTCTAATTGGTTATAAGAAATATATTTACTATACACATTTAAATAATGATATTATGAAACTTTCATGATATAATATACACATTCAAATAATGATATATTATGAAACTTCCACTATATACATTCAAATGATATATTATGAAATTTTCACTATATTCAAATGATTAATTTATACACATTTAAATAATGATATTATGGAACTTTCATTATTATATAATATACACATTCAAATAATGATATATTATGAAACTTCTACTATATACATTCAAATGATATATTATGATTTTTTCACTATATTCAAATGATTAATTTATTGAATTATATATATATATATATATATATATATATATATATATATATATATCAATTTTTAAGGTCATTGTTAAGTCATATATCAAATTGGTGTATCAGATTTCCTTGTTTATGCGACAAGGGACCCCTTCCGTGAAGCAATTTGACTGCTAAAGTCTACATACCCTATCCTCCTTTGGATTTGAACCCATGACTTCCAAGGAGGAAACACATGTTCTTAACCATTAGGCCACTTAGGTTGTATTTTAATCTATTTTTAAGGTCATGACCAAGCTAGACACCAAATTTGTGTATGAGACCCCCTTGTTTGTGGGACAAGGGACCCCCTCGTGCATCGATTTGACTGCTAAAGTCTACAAAGGTATACATACCCTACCCCACTCTAGATTTGAACTTGTAACCTCCAAGGAGGAAACACATGTTCTTAACAATAAGTTAAAATCCAGAGGGTTGTAGGGTATGTATACCTCTGTAGACTTTAGCAATCAAATCATTGTGCAGAGGGGGTCCCTTGTCCCATAAACAAGGTAGTCTCATACACCAATTTGGTGTCTAGCTTGGTTGTGACCTTAAATATATATATATATATATATATATATATCAGAGCCATTTTGATCTGAGAGTTTCTTTATGTCAAAGTTATCTTTCTGAAGTTATTTGCATACGAGCCACAAGTTTGAAGACTCTGGTTGCGAGAAGTGCAAGGTTCGGACAGAAGACGTGTTTTGCTTTGGTGGTTGT
>ML861092.1:24474-44875 GCA_009831015.1 Picea engelmannii | reverse complement strand
GATGATGATTCTTTTGCATCATACCCCTCTGGAAAAAAATTCATGGACTCATACCCATGATCTCTTGCACTGACTTTCCATGCTTCTGAATATATGCTTCATTTATCTAACTAACATCTTCTATTGGGTGTCCTTTCCACTTTACAAAATACTCAAATTAATTCTTCCTCCTGGTCTTCTTACCAATCCTCCGATCTATGATATCTTCCATCTATGGATTTTTTTCTATAGGCATCTGCTTCTCCCACTAGATCTCTTTTTGATATTTTGATCCTCTTGTTTCATATTCCATGTAAGGGTACATGTATCAAATGTTGAATATGGGAGATATACCCACATCGTCTGGTAGCTCTATCTCATAGTCATTTGCATCAAATTTCCTGAGGATCTTACACCATCCTATGTTCTTCAATTTAAGTTTGTTATATGTTCCCCTTGGGAAACTTTCTTTCCTGAGATGTGATAGAACTTGATATCCCACTTCAAATTGAAGTTATCTCCTATGTTGATCAACTCTATGTTTATTTTCTCTATTGTTGTTCTGCAATTGTTCTTTGATCTGATTATGAAGCTTCTGCATTTTTCCAACAAATTCTTCTACTCCAAATATCTCAACTGTGATACTCATCTTGGCTTCATCCCATATACTATATAGAATGGAATCCTTCATGTACCCATGTTTGGTGAGTCATTGTATGCAAACTCAACTTGTGACAGAATCTGATCCCACTCGCTATGATGTTTACTAACTAGACTCATCAAATATCCTAAACTTTTATTTACTAACTCAGTTTTTTCATCTGTTTGAGGGTGATATGATGATTTGAAGGACATTTCCATCCCAAATTTATTCCACAATGTCCTCCAGAAATGAGCAACAAATTTTGTGTCTCTATCTGAGACAATACTCTTGGGAAACCCATGAAGTCTCACAACATCCTTGAAAAAGAAATTTGCAATGTTTGTTGCATCATTAGTTTTTTGGCATGGGATAAACTGTGCCATCTTTGAGAATTTGTCAACTACCACAAATATGGAATCACTTCCTCTCTGGGTTCTTGGTAATCTAAACACAAAATCCATTCTTATTGCATCCCAAGTATTTTTTGGAATATGTAATGACTGATATAACCTAGTGTTCTATCACTTCCATTCTGCATACTGGTAAATCTTACATCTCTCTACAAATTTCTTCACTTCTTCCCTCATACCTGGCCAATAGTATGAGTTGCTAAACTTTGTAAATGTCTTGTCATGGCCAAAATGTCCTGCTATACCTCGACTATGTTTTTCATTCAACAGATTTTGTTTCATTGAGCAATTTGGTATGCATAACTGACTACCTTTAAACAACAATCCATCTTGAATTAGATACTTTGTCCACCAAATTCTGTCTCTAAGAACATGATTTTCACATGCTTCATACGCCTCCTTAGAATATGGATCATCACCATAAGTTTCTGCAAGGTCTTCGAACCCTAATGTTTTCACTCGAAATTCCTATAGAATCAAACATCTCCTACTCAAGGCATCAACAATTTTGTTAGCATTACCATAAATATGTTTAATGAAAAAAGTGAAAATTTGCATAAACACTATCCACTTGGCATATCTTTGGATAGTGTTTATGCCTCGACAATAACAACTTAAAAAAACCTCATTTGGTGATGCAGGAACATCACTCCACCTCATCACACGCCATTCAATTAGAACACATAATGCACATTCAAGAAAGGGAGAGGCACATCCCTCTCTTTTTTCCTCAAGAATCAAAAGTGTTATCCAGGGATTAATGATGACAAGATGGAAGAACCAAGATGTTACTTTGGACAAGCTGGAGATAAGGTCTCCATCAAGTGGTTGATGATAGGAGGGATCTGCATCCAATTTGGAGCAGATTTCCATCATTGTAATTTGCCCATTAGACAGGCATTTTGAATGGTGATTTGACACCAATAGTTTATCTTGCGAGGGAAGCTCGTCGAGCCCCTTTTTTATAAATATTTGTATTGTTGCAGAGTAGAGGTTGGATTGTAAGCATTTTAGGGGTTGGCAAAGATAGAGTTAACTAGGATAGAAACATAGATATTCGAGACTCAGTTGTAGCTCAGACTCCACTATTGTAATTTGGAATTCCACCATTAATAGAAAATGATAGTATTTCCTATTTCCAAATTCTGTGTAATGGATTTTGTGATATGAATGTCGTTTACATGCATTTGAATTGTAGATGAATGTTATAAATCATCTGGAGGGATAGATGGTTAATTCACAGGAAATTTCAAGGTGGTTAAGTACCTTGGAAATAAAGACTGTGTAAGGGAAGATACAGTCTAGAGTTACAGAACACTCTGAAACACTCTTCCAGGAGGGAATCGAGTTAGTGTGAGTGTACACAACGACAACACAATTGGAAGTGTTTGAAACCTTAAGAGAATCCTAGAATTGTTGAACATTCTGAGGAAGGAAGGCTTTGCAAGAGTGCATCGACAAAGGAAAGGATATGCCTTAAGTTTTTCAGATGCTCAGATAGATGCTAAGATGATCAGATAGGTTTTCAAGCCAAGCAAAGTCACAGAAGAGTCTGTGCAGCACTCTGCAAGGAGTGTAGAAAGAGTTCGAGAATAGACTAAGTCTCGAAAGATGAATTTGTGCTAAGGGTGCAAAGGATTCGAGTACTTTCGAAGTCCTGAAGACAGTGAATCAGTCCATCGTCAGAGAAGATAGGTGGCAGAATATCAAGAGGTTCAAAAGCAAGAACTTCGGGAGGTTTGTCGAGAGCAGAAATGGATCTTCGCGAAGTCGCGAAGAGTGAGTGAATCTAGGTCATTGGATCTGGAAGGGTACATGTCAAAGATCTACATATTTCATAGGAGTAACCCTTCAGAGAAAATTTAAAAGGTGGATACCCGAAGAGTTCAGAGTCGAAGAAATCTTGGTCATCCATTGGGGGGACACGTGGAGTTGGATCGACATTTCGTTCATTTTCCAATCGAGACATGTAGAGTTGAGAAAGGATAATATACGCGAACTTCAAACTTGTGATTTGATGTCAAATGATGATTGAAAGGAGAATGTGGACTGTATATTTGCTCCCAGAGAATTCAGCGATTTGAGAAATGGGAAAAAGGGGAGCAGGCAGTTCACAAAATTTTCAAAGAACAGGGATGCGAAAGGTACTCAACCCATGGTCACATCAAGGAGAAAGTATATCACAGGGAGGTAGGGTCCATTGGCATTAAGAGTTGAAGAGAATTGAGGAGAGGATCTGTGGGTTCCACACAACCTACGTTGAGAAAGAAAAGGGTCTGCGTCAAGTTAAATTGGTTCCATTAGGAGCCTGATGAACCATTCGGTCGATGACTTGAGAAACCCTAGACTAGGAGGTTGATTCATCCACAAAAAAGAGTAGGGGAAGTTGACACCAAGTGGTATCACAGAGATAATTTTGTCTACAAATCGTAGACAAAGGAGATAGATATGTTAGATCCAATGCATAATTGATTTCTATAAGCAAGGAAGACAACGTGTAGTACTTTGTTGAAGCAGTTTTGAGGTGTGCAGTAGATGATAAACACTAGGGTGGGTTGTATATGAAGCAAGATGGTCATTGGAAGTTATGAACATGGTCAAGGATAATTCCATTCACAGAGGAGCAAGGAGGAGATGGACAAGGAGCTCAGTGAAATACAGGAAGAGATGGAGAATCTATCATTCAAGTTGTAGCAGGAAGCAAAGGTATGCTGGAGGTATGAATAGCCTTTGAAGAGGAAAACTAAATGGCCTATTTAGAATTTGTTGGACAGAGGGTAGAAATAGGTGTTAAAAAGTTGGTTGAGGTATGATGAAAATATCAGTGACGAGGGAAAGAGATATGGAAAAGGTCCCATAGGTTTCCAGGTTGGAAATGAGAAGGGATTGATGGATCTCGCAAACTTCCAGGTGGGAAGAGGGGATATCCCATATTTCCAAGTGGGAAAGGGAGGAGAAATGAGCTCAGCCGAGAGTTCATGTTAGAGGATGTTGACAGATGAGGAGGAGGGAGAAGAAATACCTCACTTAGATGGATATTTATGTAGAACTCTAAACCGTGTGAATGAAGATCATGAGAAGCTGAAATCTTCCACCATCAAAGAGAAGGATCGGAGGACTGTTCTGATCATTGGAGGAGTCGAGATATTCCTACCAAGTGACCGAGGAGAGGCTAGCATAGATGTTGCCAATGCAACAGAAGGACAACAAGATGAGGTTTTCATGAAGGAGAAGGAATAGATACTAATTTCTATTCCAACAAAAGGAGAAGAGAATTCAAGAGAATTGCTCAAAAGTTTCATCCAGGAAGTCGAACCGGAGATGACTAAAGAACAAAAGTGTGCAACAGGAGAGGAAGCAGACAACATAGACATTATCGATCTATGTGAATAATTGAGAACCCTAGAAATAAGGGTGATAGTGCAAGTCATGCACATCCAACATGCTAAGTTGGAAGAATATGGAGGATCATACTAGCACAAGTTGCAGCTGGAGAAAGCTAGAAAGGAACCAACCAAAGAACTGGTAGGATTGAATCTATTAGAAGTAATAGATGAGAAGAATCCCAGTGATGAGGAGAATGAAGGATTGGATACTGCAGTTGAGTTGTGAGTTAAGGCCACAAGAGACAAAGAAGATAACTTGGGAGATGAATATGATTTACCCATGGACAAGGAAGAAATGCAACAAGCTAGTCTGCAAAAGGAGAGCCAACCGATGGAGCAGTTGGATGAGGTGGTGAAGGAGATAAGAAATTTGATTTTGGGGTAGAAAGAGGAAGAATTTAGGACAAAGAAGATGGAAAGATGGAAACCTTCATGAGCAGTGGGGATGATGTAGGAGCAGAAGCAATGAAGAAAAGGAGCTGAGAGACAACTCCAAGAGAAATTTTTGGATCCAGGAGGATTTCAACCATGCTAGAAATCTCATGAGCATGAGATCAATATTGTTGTAGCCCTGGAGTGTGATGCAGGATCATCGCTCCACCTCATCACGCGTCAGTCAATTAGCACGCATGGTGTGCATTCAAGGAAGGGTCAGGCATCCCCCTCTCATTTTGCGTCGAGAATCAAAACGGTGATCCTGGCATTAATGATGATAAGATGGACGAGCCAAGTTGTTCCATTGCACAAGCTGGAGATAAGGTATCCTTTAAGTGGTTGATGTCAGGAGGGATTTGCATTTTATTTGGAGAAGATTTTCATCATTGTAACTTTCCCATTAGACAGGCGTTTTGAATGGTGATTTGACATCACTAGTTTATCTTGAGAGGAAATCTCGTTGATCCCATATTGTATAAATATGTGTATTGTCACAAATTACAGGTTGGATTGTAAGGGTTGTATGGGTTATCGAATATAGAGTTAGCCAAGAGAGAAACACAGATATCCGAGACTCAATTGTAGCTCAGACTCCACTATTGTAATTTGGCATTCCACCATAGATAGAAAATGATAGTTTTTTTTGTTTCCAATTTCTGTGTAATGGACTTTGTGATATGAATGTCATTTACATGCATTTGAATTTTAGATGAATGTTAGAAATCATCTGCAGGGATAGAGATATAGTTTTATATCTATGAGTGTGTTGATATAGGTTTGGTTCTCTAGGCTAAGTGCAAGGAGTGTGTGAGAGAACACGAAAACTTTGTGAGCCGATGCAAGGAGTGTGTGTCTAAACTCAGTGTATTCAGAAGAGAAGCTCCGAGGAGGGCACACTAGGTCAATTCACAGACTCGAGAGAAAATTTCAAGATGGTTAAGTACCTTGGAACGAAATACTATGTAAGGGAAGATATAGTACAAAGTTACTGAACACTCTAAAACACTCTTCCAGGAGGGCATCGATTTAGTGTGAATGTTCACAAGGATAACATATTTGGAGGTCTCAGAATCCTTAGGAGGTCTTAGTCGGATGCAAGGAGTATGCCCAAGAGAGTGTAATTCCATCTTACAGGATCAAGAGAAAGAGCATTAAACTACTAGGAGGGAAAGAAAAATTTCACTGAGGAGAGGTGAACCTTGAAGGTTTTCAAGCTGAGCAAATTTGCAGAAGACTCTGCACATAAATCGACAAGGAGTGTAGGAGGAGTTCGATAATACCCTAAGTCTCTAAAGAGGAATTTTCGCTAATGGTGAAAATGAGTCTAGAACTTGGCAAAGTCCCGAAGATAGTGAATCAGTCCATCGTAGGAGGAGACAAGTGGCAGAATATTGAGAGGTTCAGAAGAAAGAACTTTGAGAGGTTTGCTGAGAGCAAACAAGGATCTTCATGAAGTAGCGAAGAGAGAGTTAATCTAGGGAATTGTATCTAGAAGAGTACATGGAAGAGATCTACTTATTTCAGAGAAGGAACCCTTCAGAGAAATGTTAAGAGGAGGATACCCAAAGGGCTAAGAGTCGAAGTAATCTTGGACATCCATTGGGGGGACACGTAGAGTTGGATTGACATTTCAATGATTCTCCAATCGAGAGAAGTAGAGTTGAGAAAGGAGATGATTCGCGAAGTATGAACTTGTGATTTGATCTCAGCCATCGATCGCAAGGAAAACATGGAGCATATATTTGGTCCCGAAGAATTCATTGATTCGAGAATCGGGAAAAGGGGGGCAAGCAGTTCATGAAATTTCTGAAGCACAGTCATGCATAAGGGAGCTATCCCATGGTCATAGTCCATGGTCACATCAAGGAGAAAGTCTAGCTTAGGGATCTACCATCCTTGGCATTAAGAGTTCATGAGCGCCGAGGAGAGGGTCTGCAGGTGCCGCACAAACTGCACTGAGAAAGCAAAGGGCCCGTGTCAAGTTCAATTGGCTCTATTAGGAGCATGAGGAACCATTTGGTTCGATGACTTGAATGATCCTAGACTGGGAGGTCAAGTCATCCCCGAAGGAGAGGAGGGGAGTTTGGTGCCATTTGGGCATACAGTACATATATTTATACAAGAAGGGCTCATAGAAATTTTCCCTCGGACTGCCTTAGTGCTATCAAATCAAAGTAAAATATTTGAATCAACTACTAAGTTTTATTAAAATAAAGGATTGGTAAAGATAGATAAGAGTGAATTCTTACTATCTATACTATTATTAATTATATTAAAGAAAATACAATCACCGTCGATCTCACATGATGGTTCAAACTCTTGTTATTTAATAACTTTAATTACAATCCTTTCGAGACATTTATATGATACACCATCCTTAAATTCAAAATCACTTCAAAATGCACGCTCGGGTAATGATTTGTCTTCCACTGGCACGCCGATGACGATGCTCCTACATCATACTCCTCTAGACAAAAATTCATGGACTCATATCCATGATCTCCTACACTGACTTTCCATGCTTCTGAATATATGCTTCATTTATCTAACTGACATATTCTATTGGGTGTCCTTTCCACTTTAAATAATACTCAAATTAAGCCTTCCTCTTGGTCTTCTTATGAATCCTCTGATCTATGATATCTTCCATCTGTGGATTTTGTTCTATAGGCATGTGCTTCTCCCACTGGATCTCTTTTTTATATTTTGATCCTCTTGTTTCATCTTCCATGTAAGGGTACAGGTATGAAATGTTGAATATGGGAGATATAATCACATCCTCTGGTAGCTCTATCTCATAATCATTTGCATCAAGTTTCCTGAGGACCTTACACCACCCTATTTTCTTCAATTTCAGCTTGTTATATGTTCCCCTTGGGAAACTTTCTTTCCTGAGATGTGATAGAACTTGATCTCCCACTTTAAATCGAATTTATCTGCTATGTTGATAAACTCTATGTTTATTTCCTCTATTGTTGTTCTGCAACTGTTCTTTGATCTGATTATGAAGCTTCTGCATTTTTCCAGCAAACATTTCTACTCCAAATATCTTAACTGTGATACTCCTCTTGGCTTCATCCCATATACTATCTAGAATGGAATCCTTCATGTACCCATGTTTGGTGAGTCATTGTATGCAAACTTAGATTGTGACAAAATCTGATCCCACTGGCTATGATGTTTAGTAACTAGAATCCTCAACAAATATCCTAAACTTTGATTTACTATCTCAGTTTTTCCATATGTTTGAGGGTGATATGATGAACTGAAGGACATTTATGTCCCAAATTTATTCCACAATGTCCTCCATAAATAAGCAACAAATTTTGTGTCTCTATCTGAGACAATACTCTTGAGAAACCCATGAAGTCTCACAACATCCTTGAAAAACAAATTTGCAATGTTTGTTGCATCATTAGTTTTTTGGCATGGGATAAACTGTGCCATCTTTGAGAATTTGTCAACTACCACAAATATGGAATCACTTCCTCTCTGGGTTCTTGGTAATTTGAACAGAAAATCCATTCTTATTGCATCCCAAGGATTTTTTGGAATAGGCAATGGATGATATAACCTAGAGTTCTATCACTTCAATTTTGCATACTGGAAAATCTTACATCTCTCTACAAATTTCTTCACTTCTTCCCTCATACTTGGCTAATAGTATGAGTTGTTAAACTTTGCAAATGTCTTTTCATAGCCAAATGTCTTGCTAGACCTCGACTATGTATTTCCTTCAACAAATTATCACTCATCAAGCAATTTGGTATGCATAACTGGCTACCTTTAAACAACAATCCATCTTGAATTAGATACTTTGTCCACTAAATTCTGTCTCTAAGAACATGATTTTCACATCCTTCATATGCCTCTTTAAAATATGGATCATCACCATAAATTTCTGCAAGGTCTTCGAACCCTAATGTTAACACTCGAAATTCCTGTAGAATCAAACATCTCCTACTCAAGGCATCAACAATTTTGTTAGGATTACCAGGAATATGTTTAATGAAAAAAGTGAGATTTTGCATAAACACTATCCACTTGGCATATCTTTGATTTAACTTCTCCTTTTGTGTTATGAATTGTAATGCTTGATTATTGTTGTACAAAACAAATTCTTTTGGAACAAGGTAGTGTCTCCATTTCTTTAAGGATTTAATTACTATATAATATTTTTTATCATATGTCAAGTACTTTCTCTTGGTTTCATTCAGCTTCTCATTGAAATATGCAACAATCATATTGTCTTCACTCAAGACTGCTCCAATTTATACTCCAATAGAATCACATTGTACTTGAAATTTCTTCCCAAAATATAGCAAGACCAGAATTGGTTTCTTTGTTATCTTATCCTTTAATATCCTGAAACTTTTCTCATATTCTTTTGTCCACTTAAAATACTTGTGTCTCTTCTTCACTGTATTTAATATTGGTGTACAAACAACACTGAAATTTCTATTGAACTTTCGATAGAAACTTGCTAATCCATGGAAGCTTCTTACCTCAAATATTCTCCTTGGTGATGGCAATTCTCTGATTTCTCTCACCTTCTCTAGATCCAACTTCAATTCATTTGAAGAGATTACAAAACCCAGGTAAACAAGTTTTGTCTTCATAAAAGAGGATTTCTTCATATTTATCAGCAAATTCTTCCACTGCAATCTCCTTATTACTAATGTTAAGTGCCTCAAATTCTCTTCTTCAGTTTTACTTAAGAGTAATATATCATCCAGATATACAATCACAAACTTACCAATAAAATATTTTAATACCCCATTCATGAACCTCATAAAATTACTTGGGGAAATTTTCAAGCCAAATGGAATAACAAGTCACTCATACAACCCTTTGTTTGTTTTGAAGGTTGTTTTCCTCTCATCACCTTCTCTCATCCTTATCTGGTGATATTCACTTTTCAGGTCTATTTTTGAAAAGTATTTTTCCCCACTAAAACAATACATTAAGTCATCCATCCAAGGCAAAGAAAATTTGTACCCGATGGTGATTTTGTTTATGGCTCTTGAGTCTATACACATTATCCATTATTCATCCTTTTTCAGACTCAACACAGTTGGTACTATGCATGGACTCAATATTTCTCTAACTAAACCCTTGTCCATCAAATCTTCGACTTGTTTCTTTACCTCCTCATTCTCTTGAGGTGTCAATCTATACATTTGTTTGTTCAGTAGACTTGCTCCTTGTATGAGGTCAATTTGATGGTATATACTTCTGATGGGTGGAAATGAGCGAGGTAGCTCATCCACTACTATGTCAGCTAACTTTTCTAACACCTCCTAAATTTCTTTAGGAAGATCATCCATAGAAGTACATGTAAGGGTGACTTTGGGCTTCCTCACCACAACAAATTGCATATCTTGCTCCTTATTGAATTCACTTAGGATTTCTTTCCCAGTCATGACAAATACACTTATGTTTTCTTCTTCCTTCACATTCTTATCCTCTATTGGTAGTAACATGTGCATTCTACCATTTTTCTCCAGGGTATAAGTATTTTTTCTCCCATCACGAATGTCATTTCTTTCAAACTAACATGGTCTCCCCAACAAGACATGACATACATCCATGGAAATCACATCGCACAAAATCTCATCTATATATCCTCCTATCTTAAATTCAACTTGGTATTGTTTAGTTACCATTACCTAGTGTCCTTTCTACAACAATGAGACTCTATATGGATTCACATGTGTAGTTTTCTCCAGCTCCAATTTCTCCACCATTTCTGTTGATACTAAGTTATCAATGCTCCCACTATCAATTATCACGTTTCATACCCTACCTTTGGTCTTGCAAGAAGTTTTGAAAAAAATGTTCCTCTGCACTGGTTTTTCCACTTTTGGCTCTGGCTTCAAGAGAACCTTCTTCATCATTAAAGATCTCCCATCTTAATAAACTTTATGCCTAAACATTCCTCCTCTGCGCTTCCAAAATGTTATCTTCACCTCCTCCTTCTTTCTTTATCTCAGGGCATTCCCAAGAAACGTGTCCTATTTTTCCATAGGCATAACACTTCACCTCTCCTCCCTTGCCTCTTCCTCATCCTCAAGAAAAAAAATTCCTTCCACCATACTATCTCCCTCAGGAACTTCCTCCTCTTTCTGAGTGACTTTGTGGTTTTCAAGTCTCAACCTTAGGCTTTGTTTCCTTGTCATGGACAATTATGTTACCTTTATTTAGAATTCTCCCTCTATTTCGCTGGCTCTGTTTCTTGGAAAATTTCTCCTTGGACTTCAGTGCCATCTGATAAGAATCCTCCACTATCCTCATTGTTATCATTCTTATTTCATCCTCGATTTCATATCTCAAGCCATTAATATAAGGTCTAACAACATTTTCATCATATTTTTCTCTTTGTCCAACCTTGATGTTCAACTTATAATATTCCTATGTGTATTCTTTTACTGTTAATCCTTTCTGTCTCAGGTTCTATAATCTCCTGAACAAATTTATCTGATAGTATTTGGGTATGAATTTAGCCTTCATCTTGGCTACCATTATGTCCCAACACTTGATATTTTGTGTTACTTTACATATTTTGTCAGTCTATACTTCATCCCACCACAGTGTTGCGTGTCCCTTCAATCTGGTGACAACATGTTTTACTTTCTTCTCATCATCAAATTCCTCATAGTCAAAGTATTTTTCCATTGATCTTATCCAATCCAAAAATTCTTCAACATCTAAGTTTCCTTTGTACATTGGGATATCTATTTTTTCTCTGGCTCCCAATTTGACAACATGTTTTAGCAAGCGTTCTTCTACAACATCTTCTCCTACAGCTCCTTCAACTTCCATTTCTTTTCTCTCCACATCATCGATGTCTCCAACATCAGGTCTTGTTCTTTGTGTTGTCTCCATAACATCTAATATTGCACAAATTTCTCTCATCTCCCTTTCCACAACTGGATTTTCTAAAGGTTGCTTTGCACATCTTCTAGGTGACATGGTGCTAAAATTTTCCTTCACACAGAGTTTATGTTACGGTGATGATACCACTTGATGATATCAAACTACCTCTTTTGTATCCTTCTTCCTACAAAACTTAAATGTGTTGCTCTGATACAACTTGATGCAGACCCCCCTCTCTCCTCGAGGTTGCACGACCTCCCAGTTGGGGATCTTCAATTCGCTGAGCCAAATCAGCTCTTCGAGCCTCTACTAGACCCATAATTTAATTCTCACAGACCCTTTATGGTTGCTAATGCAAGCTTGATTCACCCGCACACAGTCTCTTTCTTGCACTTATGGTAACTCTGAGTGGTGAGAGCTAGCTCCTCTACTAGGATATTCTTCCTTATGTCCACGGGCTATAACCTCAACCACATCCCCTTCGCGACTTCAAGCTTCAGTTTTTTCGAGCGCAACTAAATTTTAGTCCTCTACACTAGCGAAATGACCCCAACAGAAATCTACGAACCACACTTCTATGACAACCAGTGGTTGTGATTCACTTTGGAACTTCGTCTTCAGTAGTTCTGAGTGTTCCAACAAAAATTTTCCCCGAAGTGACTTGTAACTAGAGCTATGTATAGAGTGCCACATGCTCACATCGATCAACTGTTGAAATGAATCCTTTGTTCTAGCTTCAGATGAATTCCATTCACCGCTCGTCTACTTCTCTTTCTCCCAGAGTGTCAACCTTCCGGAGTAAATATCCACTCTCCACATATCCCTCCATCTATCAATGAATCATTTTGACTACTCTCTTTTTCAGAGTACACGCTTCCAGATTCCATGATATGATGATGCATGTCCTTCACATATTGACGATGATGATTGAATCCGGTAGTTAGGCTTTAGGATTTTTTGTTTCTCCACTCTCACTCTCCTCCGAAGAAATATTTTTCCAAAACACACAGATCTATGCATTATGTCCTTCCCAAATCCAACGATCCATATTTCTTTGGCCTTCTTCGAGACTTCGATGATCCCTCTCCTCGAACACTTCCTGTTGTTGGGAAATAATACCCTACGGACTAACAAGCTAGGGATGAACTTGTACGCAGATCATGACCTTAAAGAAAACACTTTTAACCTATCACCCCAATACTCAAACCCCTTTTTCACACACAACCATGGAAAAGACCTACTAACCTTGTTCTATTGATGTTTGATGTAGATCCTCCGTTGCGGTTTATCCGCTTGCTCTCGCTGCTCCTTCCAAAGACAATCCTGCAATCAAGATAGAACACTACGCATGCATGCTATTCTTCTACCTAAGGGTTAGAGATTAAGCATAAATAAAATATATATTACTCGTGCATTGGGACGGGAAAAGCATTATTTTATTAATCTCAAGATGAATCAACTTACAATAATGATAGAGACCGACCACCGTTCCTCGATCCTGATCCTAGTATACTCCTCTTCTTTGTCCTCCAACTTCTTTGCTTGAATTCTTCTTCGGCTTTAGTAAAGGCTAAAGGGTTGGGACAAATGGATTCGGAAATTGGGTAGAGTTTCTTTGCTCTCTTTTTCCTCCTCCAAATAGTACCCCTACCCCTTCTTTTATAGGCTAGAAGGAGCTAGGATTTTGGATGAACTCTCGGCCATGCATGGCTGGGAGTTTCAGTTAACTGACCCAAAGCTTTTTGTCCCATCGGCAACTTTCCTGTTTTTGTGCTTTGTTAGGTAAACGCGGGCTGTAGTAGGCTAGCCAGCATTCCAAAGCGTGTAGTAGTAGGCTTGCCAGCGTTCCAACGCATGCAGTAGAGGGTTAGGGCGTGTGCCACTTGTTTTGAGAGGGTTTTCCAGAGTTTATTCAGCATGGCTTTGGCAAGGAAGAGATATGAGTTGTCCTAATGCCAGGTAAGCATGTGTGGTGCAATTTAGGGTTATAATAGATGCCCCCTAATGTGTGAGGTCAGAAGAGAATCTGATGGCCAAAATACATTACCAATTCTTTACCAATATGTACTGATATGCTGAATGAGTGAGCCCAGGAATCAGGAATCAGGAGGTGCCATCTGCAAAAAATGTCAAATGTCTCACTGAGGCGGGAATACCCATGCTCGGGATAAAATAGAACCATGTATACCGATCAAATAAATTGTAGATCCATGTCAAACCAACTATGAAGAGTAGCCGCAAACAATACATAGAGGAGCTACATCTCGAAATCAGAAAGATATACATCTAAAGTATCCATCTCCCAGAAGCGGATTTGGCCTGATGGCTGTACTTCAGAGCTCGAGCAACAACTTCAAATTCTTCTAAAACTCGGGTAGGAGTGTAATATGAGTGTACGACTGCACTACCTAGAGGTCTTCGACGGCTCGTCAGTTATGGACTTGATAATTTTGATGATTGGATTGAAAGCTTCAGTGATTTCGAACAAAGACTTGATTGGACGTTCAGGATGGCCAGGTATGTGGACAAGAGACATATTGTAGAGGGGCTAACTCAGGCTTAGTGACAAACTTCCCTTGGATAATAGAATGACAAGTGATAAGACTTAGGCAACATATATGTTAATCATAAGTTTACGAAGCAGGAGGCAACACAAACTCCCCATATGTTTGGAAGAGTAACCAAACGGTGGAGGACACAACTCTATATAGCGAGCAAAGCTTCCTGAGGTCGTACTACATCCCAAAGTCTGATGAATCAAACAGACAGATGTGCTTTATCCAAGGGTGACTCTTTATCCTGCCAATAAAGAAAATACTTTTCCCATCCTCTTTTTGGGATATATTTGATTTTTTTGTTCTGTTTGATAATTTGTGAAAAAGAATAAAGGAATATTACGTTACAATGGAGGAACGAGCACCGCAAACATACACGCTCAAGGCACAAGGACAAGACTGATGTTCTGGGAAATGATACTCGAAAAAAATCCTCTAGTGGACAAAGGTGTTAATACGCAGAAGAAAACTGTTACAAGGCTGAGGGGTAAGGTATGCAAATGCGGTTGATAGAACACACAATGGTAACGTCCTTCGATGTAAGTTTAACGAGCCTAGAGAAGGGAAGCTCAGTGATTTTTCATATTTATAGAGTCTGGAAAAGCATAAAAGGAAACTCCGTTGGGGTACCTTTTTCGTCAATAGTCTGGTCGGTTAGAAATAGGGGTAAACTAGCACCGATTAGACGTCAATTCAAAACCATTTTAACGAGTGTGACAAGGATAAGATCACTCGGCTATTTTTTCAATTTTAAGGAGTTTGAAAAAAGCTTAACTATGGACTCCGTCAAGAATGTTCTTCTGGGCCATGTTCACTCGACGATATTTTCAATTTTAGGGAGTCTGAAAAGAGCTTAATTATGGACTCCAGGGGGGTTTCTTTTTCATAAATTTAGTCCCTCAGGCCCAAAAAAGGAATAAAATCTTACTTGAGGATACTCTTCTAAAGAATGGAAATTCAATAGAGTATTCCTTTCTTCATACAGTTGACCGTCTGGACCGAAAAAGGGGTAAACTACTGCCAGACAGACGTGACTTCAAATTTCAGTTTAACGAGCGTGAAAGGTCACAAGATCGCTCAACAATCTTTTCATTTTTAGAGGGTCTGAAAAGGGCTTAAAAGGAGACCCGTTTAAGTAACATTCTTCTGGACCAATTTAACGAGTGTGAAGAAACAAGGTCACTTGGCAATCTTTTCATCTTTAAGGAGTCTGAAAAAGGCTTAAAGAAGACTCCATAATGGTTACTTTTCTCAGTTAATCCGGACGAGATCGAAAAGCATAAATAAAGTCTCGTCAGATGTTGCTTTCAGATCTCAAAGAGAGCTTGAAAAAAAACAAAGTTAGCTCATGATCAACACTTTGTGGGTCGATGTCAGGTATCTCTTTGTAAGACCAGGAAAAAACATCACAGAATTCTTTTAAAAGATTCGTGTAAATCTGAATCTCTTCGGGGGAGCAATCCGCCCCGATGAAGACATTCTCCCTGACGCCAGGGTTTCGGGAGATGTTTATAGGTATAGTTTCAGCGATAGTCACCATATTTCCCTCAGCATAAATTTCCTGTGTAGCTAATAGGTTAATAGGACACGACTAATCTCCCGTCATGGTGATAGTGAATTCGCTTACCTCGATTCGGCGTAACTCTGGGAGGAAATATGATCTGTGATGAAGATCGTCCCAAGTTTTGTCCGGACTAGTCATTGCTTCGATTACTGCATCGTCCGAAGCCAAGACTAAATCTAACGAATCGATGTTGGCAAGAGAACCCTAAGCCCAGATAGGCTCTAGAGGTGGATCCAACTCTTGTGCGGGAGTCGGATCAGGGTTAGCTGAAGCTTGCTGGACTAAAGAATATGCTACTTCAGCGACCAACAAGGGCATGGACATGTCGGAGTGCCATGTCTCATCCATCGTGGCTGATGGGGAAGGAATAATCCATGGATCCTCAAAGTAGGTCATGCGGAACGAAGAAACATGAAAAACCTCAGCCTTGTGGTGATTTGATATAAACTTGACATCGCCATGAGGAGGTGGGTAATCAAAAGTACCCATCAAAGATGGTCACAAACCAACTCCTATGTTAACAACACCAGCTTGAGGATTATCTATCATGGGAACCGTGGATGCCCCCAAAGCGGGGTCAGGTTTAGAGAAGGACAATTGATCAATGGTCACTATTCGACCCTCATGTGGAAACAACAAGACTCGAAAAACTGTAGCAACCACAGCTTGCATAGCATAAGTCCAACTACGACCTAACAAGAGAGTGTAGTTGAGGGGGGCATCGAATACCTCTACTTCGACGCACACGGTCTTCCCTCCTAACTGCACAGAGAAAGAAGGAATGATGCCATGTGGTCGGAAAGAATGACCGTCGAACGCAGTGAGGAGAGTAGGTGATGGAGACAACTCGGGCTGACCAATGGTTTTCCAGCATGCTAATGACATAACGCAAGTCGAAGCGCCCTCGTCGACCACCGTGCGGAAGATATTCCGTGTAAAAGTTTTCATGGGATGAGCCATTACTATCTGAAATGCAACGTGGTAAGGAAAATGAGGTTTCAAGTCAGTCGTATCTAACATGATGGTACCCAGGTTACAAGTCTCAGTAGAGCCTAAAGCAATTAACAAGGCTTTCCTCTGAGCAGGGCAACTTTGGAGGACCTCCAAAGCGGACATAGCACAAGGGGTTTGGGATAAATATTCCACCACAGAGTAGTTCTGGGCAGCCCTTGCATTTGGATTGTGAGAAGCTCGCTTAAACGCACCTTTTGGAATGCATGTCATTGTTTCACCCAATGTCTTCTCAATCTGTAGAGGAAGAGATGGGATCTCGACTTCTTTGCCCTTCTTAGAGGTGCTTGGTTTACTATAGTCGTGCGCTCTAGTCGTTATTAAAGCATAACCCCTAACCATATATACGTTCGCAGAAGAGGAATTATTTGGAGGAGGGTAGGTTTCCTGGCTTCCCCCTTTGGCACTTGTAGAGGCTTGAGTTAAATTTTGCCCATGCTGAAAGGGATTAGTGAACACGGCTTGTTGTTGTTGTGTGACAAACTTCTGGGCCTCTGCAAGTCGAGGGCATAAATGGGTTGGGTGGTCTTTCGCACACAAGTTGCATGGATACCTCACCTTCCTCTTTTTCATGGTGCCCTCGCCAGCATTATCAGTGGGTTTCTTATCCCCCTTAGCCTTCTTGCGCTGTTTTTTCTTCCCTTCCGGCTGTTGGGTGGCCTTTGGGTTAGTCCTCTGTACGGAGTGTACTTTCGACATTTGGGTAGGAGGAGCAGCCAAAGCAGTAGTCTGGCTGGCCGCTGAGTGTTGTATAGATAACTGTTGCAATTGTTTTGTCAATTGCTCAGCAGGCTTAGTTTGTGTCGAACCAACGATATCATCGGCATGTGGTCCGACGCTCTATCTAGTTTTATCCAGTATCGATCGTGGTGCATCCGACATGATGTTATACAATAGACCAGACTGAGAATAGATAAGCTCAAACTATTGAGCCCTCATGATGGCATCTTCCTCGGAGAAAACCCCATAAGTTGCGATGTCTTTGGATAATTGTGGTACTAAAGACTTAAGGAACCACTCCAGTAGGAATGTTGGTGGAACTGGTACTTTGATTAGACTCTTTCGGCATCGCCACTCTCAGATATGATTAGAGATATGGTCCACTGTCGTCTGCTCGAAATTGTCTAGAAACTCAGTGTCGGCATCGTATCTCACAGGTAACTGGAAATGGTTAAGGAAGGCCATCGCCAATTTGCCAAAAGAAGATTATCATGAATGATCAAGCTCTATGTACCATTTTGCAGCACTCCCAATAAGAGTACGTTGAAACAATCACAACTGGATGAAGTCATCTTTCAGTGAGTTAGATGAACACCAAAGGTGGAAAGTAGTCACATGATCACCTGGATCTTCATTAGGCTTGGCCTCAAACTTTGGAATGTCTGAAGGCAACTTCATTGGCATAGGAGGCCAATGCGGATCGTGACAGATAGGATCATTTAACAACCGTGTCAAATTTGGCAAGTGTAACGTCGCCAAGAAGGGTAGTTTGGGTTGCTACTGATAGCCTGGAAAAAAGGGTCCTGGAGTTTGACTGGCACTGGGTTGCCAGGAAAAGTTTGGTTGTTGGCCTAGGTTCTGGTAGAAACCATGGCCCTAACCAGCGTAAGGGTTTTGCATCTGTGGAGACATCATTGGCTGATTCCCCATAAAGGACATAGGATGTTCGACATTCATCGTGTTTGACGGACATTGGGAAGGATTACTCCATGCTGGTCCTGATGGGAGAGGCATAGAAGTCTGTCCGGGGTTCCATTGACTGTGGAAAGAATTACCCTAGAACGACATTCCAGAGGAAGGAACGGATCCTTGTCCTGAGTTCCAAGGTCCTTGTATATGTGCCCCCAGCATAGGAATAATACCCTATGCCAGAGTAGACTGTCCAAAAATTGGTGTGCCCCCAGATGAGAAAGTAGTAGATGTGAAAGTGTTATTACCAAATGTCTCATTCCAAACAAATGGTGACAAACCTACTGGCTGAGTTTGCGCAGGTGTTCCTTGACTCTCGGCTCCAAAGAAACTTGTGTGTGCAGGCTGCCCGACGGACTACTGATGCAGACCACCAAGCAAAGGGGACGAAGGAGAGATATGACCTCCAACGTAAGGAAAATCATTGAAAGGGACATGAATGCCCCCAAGTTGACCTTGCAGAGGAGCGTTAGAGCTCCCTGGCCCTAGACCCAAAGTCTGTAAAGTGGAGTGCATGAGTGCAGGACTTGTACTTGAACTAGGCATACCGTATGAAAACGGAGGGCCTGTTGCGCTAGGTGTGAAAGGAGGTGTGGCCACCATGATAGATGGGGTCGGTCCACTATGCGACGTAGTTGCGGCCGAGACCATGGTGGCCCTAACCGCCGACAAAGGCAAGTTAGGAGAAGATTCTCCTGTGGTAGCAATGGTGATGGGAATGGAAGAATTCCCATAGGAAGTAACAGCGTTTGTTGCCATAGCCGTGTGAGGCACTGACAGGCATTCGTAAAATTAAATTGGCACAATAACGTGCGGCCAAGTATCAGTGGTTGAGGTTTCAACCAATCCAAGATTGGTGGTCGATTCCTCCGGGAGTTGTTTGGGCTCAATGGTTGGTAACCCGGTTGCTTCGAAAGACCCTTGTTGGTCTAGCTTTCGCCTCAATGGTGGCGGGGGTGGTTCTAGGATAACCGGCGGCAGGCCCAGAAGCCTTCGTGACCAATGGAGCTCTGAATCCTCCACTATGTGAGAAGATTCACGACACGCTAAGGTATTGTACACAAACAAACTATAACACACACTAAAAGAATCCCCTATGAGATAAGACAAGCAAACACTAACTATTTTGAAGAACAGTTACAACAACCAACACTAGAGCAACTTACCGGTGCAAGTGCAACTCGAATACGGAAGCACCCTCCCGGTATACTCTGCACAGCGTGGCCCGATGTTTGTCCTAGGTACCATGGTATACCCACGTAGTCACCTATGTATGTCCCTAGAAAATATTGGCAACTAGTTTTCCAGCACGTGAACAGTCACCAGGTGGGTACAGTCGATAGTCGGGTAGACCACAATGAGCAGGGTATCAAGCCCGAAACCTGTCAAGGGTATCGAGAGAAAATGTTCTGGAAGACAACTGAGGACCTCGAACGGATTTGAGACCCACGAAGCTCCGTGGAAAATGCAAACGACGGAATCCCTCAACAAATCCTTGATATGTGTTCTCCACTACGCTTGGTCCAGCTTTGGAGAGGTTATCTCCGCTACCTTTCCTTACGCGACCTCGTGTTTAGCCCCAGTGTTAGAGGGGGGTCCCAGATAAATTTCTGTAACTGGACTTCTACACTCCCTATGACATACTCCAATATTTGGTTTGAGTGGCCTTGGAGAATTTACTCTCCAACCTATTCCAAGGCCCTAGTCCTAAGCTAGTGTATGAACCCTACAAACAAAAAGTCTAATAGTTTTTAATTAGCGTTTCTTTTAATGGGATTTTTTACGTCACAAGGTATGAAGGTGAAACTGATGGTGTGTAAAGACTCAAAGCAAAATGAACAAGAAATGCTTGG
>ML861092.1:0-16296 GCA_009831015.1 Picea engelmannii | reverse complement strand
ACTTCACAAAATTTTCGAAGCATGGGGATGCAAAAGGGAGTCGGCCCATGGTCATAGTCTGTGGTCACATCAAGGAGAAATTATAGCACAGGGAGGTAACATCCGTTGGCATTAAGATTTGAAGAGCATTGAGGAGAGGGTATGCGGGTGCCACACAACTTGCGTTGAGAAATAAAAGGGTCTGTGTCAAGTTAAATTGGTTCCATTAGGAGCCCGACGAACCATTCGTTCGATGTCTTGAACAACCCTAGACTGGGAGGTCGATTCATCCCGGAAAAAGAGGAGGGGAGGTTAACACCAAGTGGTATCAGAGAGATAATTTTGTCTGCAAATCATACACAAAGGAGATAGATATGCTATATCCAATGCATAATTGATTTCTGTAAGCAAGGAATACAGGATGTAGTACTTTGTTGAAGCACTTTCAAGGTGTGTAGTAGATGATAAACACTCGGGTGGGTTGTAGATGAAGCAAGATGGTCATTGGAATTTATGAACGTGGTCAAGGATAACTCCATTCGCTGAGGAGTAGGGAGGAGATGGGCAAGGAGCTCAGCCAAATATGGGCATAGATGGAGAAACTATCATTCAAGATGCAGTAGAAAGAAAAGGTATGCTGGAGGTATGAATAGCCTTTAAAGAGGACAACTAAATGGCCTATTCGGAAGTTGTTGGCCAGAGGGTAGCAATAGGTGTTAAAAATTTGGTTGAGGCATGATGAAAATATTAGTGACGAGGGAAAGATATATGGAAAAGGTCCCATAGGTTTCTAGGTGGGAAATGAGAAGGGATTGATGGATCTCGCAAACTTCCAGGTGGGAAGCGGGGATATCCCATATTTCCAAGTGGGAAAGGGAGGAGAAATGAGCTCAGCCAAGAGTTCATGTTAGAGGATGTCGACATATGAGGAGGAGGCAGAAGAAAGACCTCACTTAGATGGATATTTATGCATAAATCTAAATCGTGTGAATGAAGATGATGAGAATCGGAAAACTTCCACCATCAAAGAGAAGGATCAGAGGACCGTTCTGATCATTGGAGGGGTCGAGATATTCCTACCAAGTGACTGTGGAGAGGCTAGGATAGATGTTGTGTATGCAATAGAAGGACAACAAGATGAGGCTATCAAGAAGGAGAGGGAATAGATACTAATGTCTGTCCCAATAGAAGGAGAAGAGAATTCAACAAAATTGCTCAATATTTTAATCCAGGAAGCCGAACTAGAGATGACTGCAGCACGAAAGTCTGCAATAGGAGAGGAAGTAGACAACATGGACATTACCGATCCATGTGAAGAATTTAGAACCCTAGAAATAAGGCTGATAGTGAAATTCATGCACATCCAACAAGCTAAGTTGGAAGTAGATGGAGGATCATATAAGAAGGAGTTGCAGCTAGAGGAAGATGGAAAGGAACCAACCGAAGAACTGACAGGATTCAATCTGTCAGAAGTAACAGTTAAGAGGAATCCTAGTGATGAGGAGAATGTAGGAGTGGATATTGTAGATGAGTTGTGAGTTAAGGCCACAAGAGACAAAGAAGATAACTTGGGATATGAATATGATTTACCCATGGACAAGGAACAAATGCAACAAGCTATTATGCAAAAGGAGAGCCAACCAATGGAGCAGTTGGATGAGGTGGTGGAGCAGATAAGAAATTTGATTTTGGGGTAGGAAGAGGAAGAAGTCAACACAAAGAAGCTGGAAAGATGGAAACCTTCATGAGTAGTGGGGATGAAGCAGGAGAAGAAGCAAGGAAGAAAAGGAGTCGAGAGACAACTCCAAGAGAAAGTTTTGGATCCAGGAGGATTTCAACCATGCTGGAAATCTCATGAGCATGAGCTCAATATTGTTGTATCCATGGAGTATGATGCAGGAGCATCGCTCCACCTCATTAGGCATTAGTCAATTGGCACACATGGTGTGCATTCAAGGAAGGGTCAGGCATCCCTCTCTCATTTTTCCTCGAGAAACAAAAGCATGATCCTAGCATTAATGATGATAAGCTGGAAGATCCAAGTTGTTCCTTCGCACAAGCTAGAGATAAGGTCTCCTTTAAGTGGTTGACATCAGGAGGGATCTGCATATGATTTGGTGGAAATTTCCATCATTGTAATTTTCCCATTAGACAGGCATTTTGAATGGTGATTTGACACCACTAGTTTATCTTGCGAGGGAAACTCGTCGATCCCATATTGTATAAATATTTGTATTATTGCCAAGAGAGAAACACAGAGATCTAATACTCAATTGTAGCTCAGACTCCACTATTGTAATTTGGCATTCCACCATTAATAGAAAACGATAGTTTTTTTTGTTTCCAATTTCTATGTAATGGATTTTGTGATATGAATGTCCTTTACATGCATTTGAATTTTAGATGAATGTTAAAAATCATCTGCAAGGATAGAGATACAATTTTATGTCTATGAGTGTGTTGAGTTAGGTTTGGTTCTCTAGGCTAAGTGCAAGGAGTGTGTGAGAGAGCAAGGGAACTTTATGAGTCGATAAATGGAGTGTGTGTCTGAACTCAGTGTATTCAGAAGAGAAGCTCCCGGGAGGGCACACCAAGTTAATTCACAGAGTCGAGAGAAAATTTCAAGATGGTTAAGTACCTTGGAAAGAAATACTATGTAAGAGAAGATACAATACAGAGTTACTGGACACTTTGAAACACTCTTGCAGGAGGGCATCGATTTAGTGTGAGCATTCACAAGGATAACACAGTTGGAGGTCTTGGAATCCTTAGGAGGTCTTAGCCGAATGCAAGGAGTGTGCCCATGAGAGTGTAACTCCATATTACAAGATCAAGAGAAAGAGCATTAAACTACTAGAAGGGTAGGAAAAATTTCACTGAGGAGAGGTGAACCTTGAAGGTTTTCAAGCCGAGCAAAGTTGCAGGAGAATCTACACAGAAATCTATAAGGAGTGTAGAAGGAGTTCAATAATAGCCTAAGTCTCGAAAGAGGAATTTTTGCTAAGGGTGAAAATGAGTCTAGGAGTTGTCGAAGTCCCAAAGACAATGAATCAGTCCATCATCGGAGGAGACAAGTGGAAGAATATTGAGAGGTTCAGAAGAAATAACTTTGGGAGGTTTGTCGAGAAAAAACAAGGATCTTTGTGAAGTAGCGAAGAGAGAGTGAATCCAGGAAATTGGATCTATAAGGGTACATGGAAGAGATCTACTTATTTCGAAGGAGGAACCCTTCATAGAAACGTTAAGAGGAGGATACCCAAAGAGCTAAGAGTCGAAGTAATCTTGAACGTCCATTGGGGGGACAGTTGGAGTTGGATTGACATCTCAATGATTCTCCAATCGGGAGAAGTAGAGTTGAGAAAGGAGATGATTCACGAAGTATGAACTTGTGATTCAATATCAACTGTTGATTGCAAGGAGAACGTGGAGCATATATTTGGTCCCGAAGAATTCACTGACTCAGGAATCGAGAAAAGGGGAGAAAGAAGTTTGTGAAAGTTCTGAAGCACGGGGACGTGTCAGGGAGCTGTCCCATGGTCATATTCCATGGTCACATCAAGGAGAAAGTCTAGCTTAGGGATCTAGCATCCTTGGAATTAAGAGTTGAAGAGCCCTGAGGAGAGGGTCCACAGGTGCCACACAACTTGCACTGAGAAAGCAAAGGGCCTGTGTCAAGTTCAATTGGTTCTATCAGGAGCTTGACGAACCATTTGGTTCAATGAATTGAATGATCCTAGATGGGCAAGTTGAGTCATCCCCGAAGGAGAGGAGGGGAGTTTGGTGCCATTTGGGCATAGAATACATATATTTATACAAGAAGGGCTCATAGAGATTTTCCCTCCAACTACCTTAGTGTTATCAAATCAAAGTAAAATATTTGAATCAACTACTAATTTTTATGAAAATAAAGGATTGGTAAAGATAGATAAGAGTGAATGCTTACTATATGTACTATTATTAATTACATTAAAGAAAATACAATCACAATCGATCTCACACGATGGTTCAAACTCTTATTATTTAATAACTTTAATTAGAATTCTTTTGAGAAATTTATATGATACACCATCCTTAAATTCAAAATCACTTCAAGATGCATGCTCGGGTAATGATTTGTCCTCCACTGGCATGCTGATGATGATTCTTTTGCATCATACCCCTCTGGAAAAAAATTCATGGACTCATACCCATGATCTCTTGCACTGACTTTCCATGCTTCTGAATATATGCTTCATTTATCTAACTAACATCTTCTATTGGGTGTCCTTTCCACTTTACAAAATACTCAAATTAATTCTTCCTCCTGGTCTTCTTACCAATCCTCCGATCTATGATATCTTCCATCTATGGATTTTTTTCTATAGGCATCTGCTTCTCCCACTAGATCTCTTTTTGATATTTTGATCCTCTTGTTTCATATTCCATGTAAGGGTACATGTATCAAATGTTGAATATGGGAGATATACCCACATCGTCTGGTAGCTCTATCTCATAGTCATTTGCATCAAATTTCCTGAGGATCTTACACCATCCTATGTTCTTCAATTTAAGTTTGTTATATGTTCCCCTTGGGAAACTTTCTTTCCTGAGATGTGATAGAACTTGATATCCCACTTCAAATTGAAGTTATCTCCTATGTTGATCAACTCTATGTTTATTTTCTCTATTGTTGTTCTGCAATTGTTCTTTGATCTGATTATGAAGCTTCTGCATTTTTCCAACAAATTCTTCTACTCCAAATATCTCAACTGTGATACTCATCTTGGCTTCATCCCATATACTATATAGAATGGAATCCTTCATGTACCCATGTTTGGTGAGTCATTGTATGCAAACTCAACTTGTGACAGAATCTGATCCCACTCGCTATGATGTTTACTAACTAGACTCATCAAATATCCTAAACTTTTATTTACTAACTCAGTTTTTTCATCTGTTTGAGGGTGATATGATGATTTGAAGGACATTTCCATCCCAAATTTATTCCACAATGTCCTCCAGAAATGAGCAACAAATTTTGTGTCTCTATCTGAGACAATACTCTTGGGAAACCCATGAAGTCTCACAACATCCTTGAAAAAGAAATTTGCAATGTTTGTTGCATCATTAGTTTTTTGGCATGGGATAAACTGTGCCATCTTTGAGAATTTGTCAACTACCACAAATATGGAATCACTTCCTCTCTGGGTTCTTGGTAATCTAAACACAAAATCCATTCTTATTGCATCCCAAGTATTTTTTGGAATATGTAATGACTGATATAACCTAGTGTTCTATCACTTCCATTCTGCATACTGGTAAATCTTACATCTCTCTACAAATTTCTTCACTTCTTCCCTCATACCTGGCCAATAGTATGAGTTGCTAAACTTTGTAAATGTCTTGTCATGGCCAAAATGTCCTGCTATACCTCGACTATGTTTTTCATTCAACAGATTTTGTTTCATTGAGCAATTTGGTATGCATAACTGACTACCTTTAAACAACAATCCATCTTGAATTAGATACTTTGTCCACCAAATTCTGTCTCTAAGAACATGATTTTCACATGCTTCATACGCCTCCTTAGAATATGGATCATCACCATAAGTTTCTGCAAGGTCTTCGAACCCTAATGTTTTCACTCGAAATTCCTATAGAATCAAACATCTCCTACTCAAGGCATCAACAATTTTGTTAGCATTACCATAAATATGTTTAATGAAAAAAGTGAAAATTTGCATAAACACTATCCACTTGGCATATCTTTGGATAGTGTTTATGCCTCGACAATAACAACTTAAAAAAACCTCATTTGGTGATGCAGGAACATCACTCCACCTCATCACACGCCATTCAATTAGAACACATAATGCACATTCAAGAAAGGGAGAGGCACATCCCTCTCTTTTTTCCTCAAGAATCAAAAGTGTTATCCAGGGATTAATGATGACAAGATGGAAGAACCAAGATGTTACTTTGGACAAGCTGGAGATAAGGTCTCCATCAAGTGGTTGATGATAGGAGGGATCTGCATCCAATTTGGAGCAGATTTCCATCATTGTAATTTGCCCATTAGACAGGCATTTTGAATGGTGATTTGACACCAATAGTTTATCTTGCGAGGGAAGCTCGTCGAGCCCCTTTTTTATAAATATTTGTATTGTTGCAGAGTAGAGGTTGGATTGTAAGCATTTTAGGGGTTGGCAAAGATAGAGTTAACTAGGATAGAAACATAGATATTCGAGACTCAGTTGTAGCTCAGACTCCACTATTGTAATTTGGAATTCCACCATTAATAGAAAATGATAGTATTTCCTATTTCCAAATTCTGTGTAATGGATTTTGTGATATGAATGTCGTTTACATGCATTTGAATTGTAGATGAATGTTATAAATCATCTGGAGGGATAGATGGTTAATTCACAGGAAATTTCAAGGTGGTTAAGTACCTTGGAAATAAAGACTGTGTAAGGGAAGATACAGTCTAGAGTTACAGAACACTCTGAAACACTCTTCCAGGAGGGAATCGAGTTAGTGTGAGTGTACACAACGACAACACAATTGGAAGTGTTTGAAACCTTAAGAGAATCCTAGAATTGTTGAACATTCTGAGGAAGGAAGGCTTTGCAAGAGTGCATCGACAAAGGAAAGGATATGCCTTAAGTTTTTCAGATGCTCAGATAGATGCTAAGATGATCAGATAGGTTTTCAAGCCAAGCAAAGTCACAGAAGAGTCTGTGCAGCACTCTGCAAGGAGTGTAGAAAGAGTTCGAGAATAGACTAAGTCTCGAAAGATGAATTTGTGCTAAGGGTGCAAAGGATTCGAGTACTTTCGAAGTCCTGAAGACAGTGAATCAGTCCATCGTCAGAGAAGATAGGTGGCAGAATATCAAGAGGTTCAAAAGCAAGAACTTCGGGAGGTTTGTCGAGAGCAGAAATGGATCTTCGCGAAGTCGCGAAGAGTGAGTGAATCTAGGTCATTGGATCTGGAAGGGTACATGTCAAAGATCTACATATTTCATAGGAGTAACCCTTCAGAGAAAATTTAAAAGGTGGATACCCGAAGAGTTCAGAGTCGAAGAAATCTTGGTCATCCATTGGGGGGACACGTGGAGTTGGATCGACATTTCGTTCATTTTCCAATCGAGACATGTAGAGTTGAGAAAGGATAATATACGCGAACTTCAAACTTGTGATTTGATGTCAAATGATGATTGAAAGGAGAATGTGGACTGTATATTTGCTCCCAGAGAATTCAGCGATTTGAGAAATGGGAAAAAGGGGAGCAGGCAGTTCACAAAATTTTCAAAGAACAGGGATGCGAAAGGTACTCAACCCATGGTCACATCAAGGAGAAAGTATATCACAGGGAGGTAGGGTCCATTGGCATTAAGAGTTGAAGAGAATTGAGGAGAGGATCTGTGGGTTCCACACAACCTACGTTGAGAAAGAAAAGGGTCTGCGTCAAGTTAAATTGGTTCCATTAGGAGCCTGATGAACCATTCGGTCGATGACTTGAGAAACCCTAGACTAGGAGGTTGATTCATCCACAAAAAAGAGTAGGGGAAGTTGACACCAAGTGGTATCACAGAGATAATTTTGTCTACAAATCGTAGACAAAGGAGATAGATATGTTAGATCCAATGCATAATTGATTTCTATAAGCAAGGAAGACAACGTGTAGTACTTTGTTGAAGCAGTTTTGAGGTGTGCAGTAGATGATAAACACTAGGGTGGGTTGTATATGAAGCAAGATGGTCATTGGAAGTTATGAACATGGTCAAGGATAATTCCATTCACAGAGGAGCAAGGAGGAGATGGACAAGGAGCTCAGTGAAATACAGGAAGAGATGGAGAATCTATCATTCAAGTTGTAGCAGGAAGCAAAGGTATGCTGGAGGTATGAATAGCCTTTGAAGAGGAAAACTAAATGGCCTATTTAGAATTTGTTGGACAGAGGGTAGAAATAGGTGTTAAAAAGTTGGTTGAGGTATGATGAAAATATCAGTGACGAGGGAAAGAGATATGGAAAAGGTCCCATAGGTTTCCAGGTTGGAAATGAGAAGGGATTGATGGATCTCGCAAACTTCCAGGTGGGAAGAGGGGATATCCCATATTTCCAAGTGGGAAAGGGAGGAGAAATGAGCTCAGCCGAGAGTTCATGTTAGAGGATGTTGACAGATGAGGAGGAGGGAGAAGAAATACCTCACTTAGATGGATATTTATGTAGAACTCTAAACCGTGTGAATGAAGATCATGAGAAGCTGAAATCTTCCACCATCAAAGAGAAGGATCGGAGGACTGTTCTGATCATTGGAGGAGTCGAGATATTCCTACCAAGTGACCGAGGAGAGGCTAGCATAGATGTTGCCAATGCAACAGAAGGACAACAAGATGAGGTTTTCATGAAGGAGAAGGAATAGATACTAATTTCTATTCCAACAAAAGGAGAAGAGAATTCAAGAGAATTGCTCAAAAGTTTCATCCAGGAAGTCGAACCGGAGATGACTAAAGAACAAAAGTGTGCAACAGGAGAGGAAGCAGACAACATAGACATTATCGATCTATGTGAATAATTGAGAACCCTAGAAATAAGGGTGATAGTGCAAGTCATGCACATCCAACATGCTAAGTTGGAAGAATATGGAGGATCATACTAGCACAAGTTGCAGCTGGAGAAAGCTAGAAAGGAACCAACCAAAGAACTGGTAGGATTGAATCTATTAGAAGTAATAGATGAGAAGAATCCCAGTGATGAGGAGAATGAAGGATTGGATACTGCAGTTGAGTTGTGAGTTAAGGCCACAAGAGACAAAGAAGATAACTTGGGAGATGAATATGATTTACCCATGGACAAGGAAGAAATGCAACAAGCTAGTCTGCAAAAGGAGAGCCAACCGATGGAGCAGTTGGATGAGGTGGTGAAGGAGATAAGAAATTTGATTTTGGGGTAGAAAGAGGAAGAATTTAGGACAAAGAAGATGGAAAGATGGAAACCTTCATGAGCAGTGGGGATGATGTAGGAGCAGAAGCAATGAAGAAAAGGAGCTGAGAGACAACTCCAAGAGAAATTTTTGGATCCAGGAGGATTTCAACCATGCTAGAAATCTCATGAGCATGAGATCAATATTGTTGTAGCCCTGGAGTGTGATGCAGGATCATCGCTCCACCTCATCACGCGTCAGTCAATTAGCACGCATGGTGTGCATTCAAGGAAGGGTCAGGCATCCCCCTCTCATTTTGCGTCGAGAATCAAAACGGTGATCCTGGCATTAATGATGATAAGATGGACGAGCCAAGTTGTTCCATTGCACAAGCTGGAGATAAGGTATCCTTTAAGTGGTTGATGTCAGGAGGGATTTGCATTTTATTTGGAGAAGATTTTCATCATTGTAACTTTCCCATTAGACAGGCGTTTTGAATGGTGATTTGACATCACTAGTTTATCTTGAGAGGAAATCTCGTTGATCCCATATTGTATAAATATGTGTATTGTCACAAATTACAGGTTGGATTGTAAGGGTTGTATGGGTTATCGAATATAGAGTTAGCCAAGAGAGAAACACAGATATCCGAGACTCAATTGTAGCTCAGACTCCACTATTGTAATTTGGCATTCCACCATAGATAGAAAATGATAGTTTTTTTTGTTTCCAATTTCTGTGTAATGGACTTTGTGATATGAATGTCATTTACATGCATTTGAATTTTAGATGAATGTTAGAAATCATCTGCAGGGATAGAGATATAGTTTTATATCTATGAGTGTGTTGATATAGGTTTGGTTCTCTAGGCTAAGTGCAAGGAGTGTGTGAGAGAACACGAAAACTTTGTGAGCCGATGCAAGGAGTGTGTGTCTAAACTCAGTGTATTCAGAAGAGAAGCTCCGAGGAGGGCACACTAGGTCAATTCACAGACTCGAGAGAAAATTTCAAGATGGTTAAGTACCTTGGAACGAAATACTATGTAAGGGAAGATATAGTACAAAGTTACTGAACACTCTAAAACACTCTTCCAGGAGGGCATCGATTTAGTGTGAATGTTCACAAGGATAACATATTTGGAGGTCTCAGAATCCTTAGGAGGTCTTAGTCGGATGCAAGGAGTATGCCCAAGAGAGTGTAATTCCATCTTACAGGATCAAGAGAAAGAGCATTAAACTACTAGGAGGGAAAGAAAAATTTCACTGAGGAGAGGTGAACCTTGAAGGTTTTCAAGCTGAGCAAATTTGCAGAAGACTCTGCACATAAATCGACAAGGAGTGTAGGAGGAGTTCGATAATACCCTAAGTCTCTAAAGAGGAATTTTCGCTAATGGTGAAAATGAGTCTAGAACTTGGCAAAGTCCCGAAGATAGTGAATCAGTCCATCGTAGGAGGAGACAAGTGGCAGAATATTGAGAGGTTCAGAAGAAAGAACTTTGAGAGGTTTGCTGAGAGCAAACAAGGATCTTCATGAAGTAGCGAAGAGAGAGTTAATCTAGGGAATTGTATCTAGAAGAGTACATGGAAGAGATCTACTTATTTCAGAGAAGGAACCCTTCAGAGAAATGTTAAGAGGAGGATACCCAAAGGGCTAAGAGTCGAAGTAATCTTGGACATCCATTGGGGGGACACGTAGAGTTGGATTGACATTTCAATGATTCTCCAATCGAGAGAAGTAGAGTTGAGAAAGGAGATGATTCGCGAAGTATGAACTTGTGATTTGATCTCAGCCATCGATCGCAAGGAAAACATGGAGCATATATTTGGTCCCGAAGAATTCATTGATTCGAGAATCGGGAAAAGGGGGGCAAGCAGTTCATGAAATTTCTGAAGCACAGTCATGCATAAGGGAGCTATCCCATGGTCATAGTCCATGGTCACATCAAGGAGAAAGTCTAGCTTAGGGATCTACCATCCTTGGCATTAAGAGTTCATGAGCGCCGAGGAGAGGGTCTGCAGGTGCCGCACAAACTGCACTGAGAAAGCAAAGGGCCCGTGTCAAGTTCAATTGGCTCTATTAGGAGCATGAGGAACCATTTGGTTCGATGACTTGAATGATCCTAGACTGGGAGGTCAAGTCATCCCCGAAGGAGAGGAGGGGAGTTTGGTGCCATTTGGGCATACAGTACATATATTTATACAAGAAGGGCTCATAGAAATTTTCCCTCGGACTGCCTTAGTGCTATCAAATCAAAGTAAAATATTTGAATCAACTACTAAGTTTTATTAAAATAAAGGATTGGTAAAGATAGATAAGAGTGAATTCTTACTATCTATACTATTATTAATTATATTAAAGAAAATACAATCACCGTCGATCTCACATGATGGTTCAAACTCTTGTTATTTAATAACTTTAATTACAATCCTTTCGAGACATTTATATGATACACCATCCTTAAATTCAAAATCACTTCAAAATGCACGCTCGGGTAATGATTTGTCTTCCACTGGCACGCCGATGACGATGCTCCTACATCATACTCCTCTAGACAAAAATTCATGGACTCATATCCATGATCTCCTACACTGACTTTCCATGCTTCTGAATATATGCTTCATTTATCTAACTGACATATTCTATTGGGTGTCCTTTCCACTTTAAATAATACTCAAATTAAGCCTTCCTCTTGGTCTTCTTATGAATCCTCTGATCTATGATATCTTCCATCTGTGGATTTTGTTCTATAGGCATGTGCTTCTCCCACTGGATCTCTTTTTTATATTTTGATCCTCTTGTTTCATCTTCCATGTAAGGGTACAGGTATGAAATGTTGAATATGGGAGATATAATCACATCCTCTGGTAGCTCTATCTCATAATCATTTGCATCAAGTTTCCTGAGGACCTTACACCACCCTATTTTCTTCAATTTCAGCTTGTTATATGTTCCCCTTGGGAAACTTTCTTTCCTGAGATGTGATAGAACTTGATCTCCCACTTTAAATCGAATTTATCTGCTATGTTGATAAACTCTATGTTTATTTCCTCTATTGTTGTTCTGCAACTGTTCTTTGATCTGATTATGAAGCTTCTGCATTTTTCCAGCAAACATTTCTACTCCAAATATCTTAACTGTGATACTCCTCTTGGCTTCATCCCATATACTATCTAGAATGGAATCCTTCATGTACCCATGTTTGGTGAGTCATTGTATGCAAACTTAGATTGTGACAAAATCTGATCCCACTGGCTATGATGTTTAGTAACTAGAATCCTCAACAAATATCCTAAACTTTGATTTACTATCTCAGTTTTTCCATATGTTTGAGGGTGATATGATGAACTGAAGGACATTTATGTCCCAAATTTATTCCACAATGTCCTCCATAAATAAGCAACAAATTTTGTGTCTCTATCTGAGACAATACTCTTGAGAAACCCATGAAGTCTCACAACATCCTTGAAAAACAAATTTGCAATGTTTGTTGCATCATTAGTTTTTTGGCATGGGATAAACTGTGCCATCTTTGAGAATTTGTCAACTACCACAAATATGGAATCACTTCCTCTCTGGGTTCTTGGTAATTTGAACAGAAAATCCATTCTTATTGCATCCCAAGGATTTTTTGGAATAGGCAATGGATGATATAACCTAGAGTTCTATCACTTCAATTTTGCATACTGGAAAATCTTACATCTCTCTACAAATTTCTTCACTTCTTCCCTCATACTTGGCTAATAGTATGAGTTGTTAAACTTTGCAAATGTCTTTTCATAGCCAAATGTCTTGCTAGACCTCGACTATGTATTTCCTTCAACAAATTATCACTCATCAAGCAATTTGGTATGCATAACTGGCTACCTTTAAACAACAATCCATCTTGAATTAGATACTTTGTCCACTAAATTCTGTCTCTAAGAACATGATTTTCACATCCTTCATATGCCTCTTTAAAATATGGATCATCACCATAAATTTCTGCAAGGTCTTCGAACCCTAATGTTAACACTCGAAATTCCTGTAGAATCAAACATCTCCTACTCAAGGCATCAACAATTTTGTTAGGATTACCAGGAATATGTTTAATGAAAAAAGTGAGATTTTGCATAAACACTATCCACTTGGCATATCTTTGATTTAACTTCTCCTTTTGTGTTATGAATTGTAATGCTTGATTATTGTTGTACAAAACAAATTCTTTTGGAACAAGGTAGTGTCTCCATTTCTTTAAGGATTTAATTACTATATAATATTTTTTATCATATGTCAAGTACTTTCTCTTGGTTTCATTCAGCTTCTCATTGAAATATGCAACAATCATATTGTCTTCACTCAAGACTGCTCCAATTTATACTCCAATAGAATCACATTGTACTTGAAATTTCTTCCCAAAATATAGCAAGACCAGAATTGGTTTCTTTGTTATCTTATCCTTTAATATCCTGAAACTTTTCTCATATTCTTTTGTCCACTTAAAATACTTGTGTCTCTTCTTCACTGTATTTAATATTGGTGTACAAACAACACTGAAATTTCTATTGAACTTTCGATAGAAACTTGCTAATCCATGGAAGCTTCTTACCTCAAATATTCTCCTTGGTGATGGCAATTCTCTGATTTCTCTCACCTTCTCTAGATCCAACTTCAATTCATTTGAAGAGATTACAAAACCCAGGTAAACAAGTTTTGTCTTCATAAAAGAGGATTTCTTCATATTTATCAGCAAATTCTTCCACTGCAATCTCCTTATTACTAATGTTAAGTGCCTCAAATTCTCTTCTTCAGTTTTACTTAAGAGTAATATATCATCCAGATATACAATCACAAACTTACCAATAAAATATTTTAATACCCCATTCATGAACCTCATAAAATTACTTGGGGAAATTTTCAAGCCAAATGGAATAACAAGTCACTCATACAACCCTTTGTTTGTTTTGAAGGTTGTTTTCCTCTCATCACCTTCTCTCATCCTTATCTGGTGATATTCACTTTTCAGGTCTATTTTTGAAAAGTATTTTTCCCCACTAAAACAATACATTAAGTCATCCATCCAAGGCAAAGAAAATTTGTACCCGATGGTGATTTTGTTTATGGCTCTTGAGTCTATACACATTATCCATTATTCATCCTTTTTCAGACTCAACACAGTTGGTACTATGCATGGACTCAATATTTCTCTAACTAAACCCTTGTCCATCAAATCTTCGACTTGTTTCTTTACCTCCTCATTCTCTTGAGGTGTCAATCTATACATTTGTTTGTTCAGTAGACTTGCTCCTTGTATGAGGTCAATTTGATGGTATATACTTCTGATGGGTGGAAATGAGCGAGGTAGCTCATCCACTACTATGTCAGCTAACTTTTCTAACACCTCCTAAATTTCTTTAGGAAGATCATCCATAGAAGTACATGTAAGGGTGACTTTGGGCTTCCTCACCACAACAAATTGCATATCTTGCTCCTTATTGAATTCACTTAGGATTTCTTTCCCAGTCATGACAAATACACTTATGTTTTCTTCTTCCTTCACATTCTTATCCTCTATTGGTAGTAACATGTGCATTCTACCATTTTTCTCCAGGGTATAAGTATTTTTTCTCCCATCACGAATGTCATTTCTTTCAAACTAACATGGTCTCCCCAACAAGACATGACATACATCCATGGAAATCACATCGCACAAAATCTCATCTATATATCCTCCTATCTTAAATTCAACTTGGTATTGTTTAGTTACCATTACCTAGTGTCCTTTCTACAACAATGAGACTCTATATGGATTCACATGTGTAGTTTTCTCCAGCTCCAATTTCTCCACCATTTCTGTTGATACTAAGTTATCAATGCTCCCACTATCAATTATCACGTTTCATACCCTACCTTTGGTCTTGCAAGAAGTTTTGAAAAAAATGTTCCTCTGCACTGGTTTTTCCACTTTTGGCTCTGGCTTCAAGAGAACCTTCTTCATCATTAAAGATCTCCCATCTTAATAAACTTTATGCCTAAACATTCCTCCTCTGCGCTTCCAAAATGTTATCTTCACCTCCTCCTTCTTTCTTTATCTCAGGGCATTCCCAAGAAACGTGTCCTATTTTTCCATAGGCATAACACTTCACCTCTCCTCCCTTGCCTCTTCCTCATCCTCAAGAAAAAAAATTCCTTCCACCATACTATCTCCCTCAGGAACTTCCTCCTCTTTCTGAGTGACTTTGTGGTTTTCAAGTCTCAACCTTAGGCTTTGTTTCCTTGTCATGGACAATTATGTTACCTTTATTTAGAATTCTCCCTCTATTTCGCTGGCTCTGTTTCTTGGAAAATTTCTCCTTGGACTTCAGTGCCATCTGATAAGAATCCTCCACTATCCTCATTGTTATCATTCTTATTTCATCCTCGATTTCATATCTCAAGCCATTAATATAAGGTCTAACAACATTTTCATCATATTTTTCTCTTTGTCCAACCTTGATGTTCAACTTATAATATTCCTATGTGTATTCTTTTACTGTTAATCCTTTCTGTCTCAGGTTCTATAATCTCCTGAACAAATTTATCTGATAGTATTTGGGTATGAATTTAGCCTTCATCTTGGCTACCATTATGTCCCAACACTTGATATTTTGTGTTACTTTACATATTTTGTCAGTCTATACTTCATCCCACCACAGTGTTGCGTGTCCCTTCAATCTGGTGACAACATGTTTTACTTTCTTCTCATCATCAAATTCCTCATAGTCAAAGTATTTTTCCATTGATCTTATCCAATCCAAAAATTCTTCAACATCTAAGTTTCCTTTGTACATTGGGATATCTATTTTTTCTCTGGCTCCCAATTTGACAACATGTTTTAGCAAGCGTTCTTCTACAACATCTTCTCCTACAGCTCCTTCAACTTCCATTTCTTTTCTCTCCACATCATCGATGTCTCCAACATCAGGTCTTGTTCTTTGTGTTGTCTCCATAACATCTAATATTGCACAAATTTCTCTCATCTCCCTTTCCACAACTGGATTTTCTAAAGGTTGCTTTGCACATCTTCTAGGTGACATGGTGCTAAAATTTTCCTTCACACAGAGTTTATGTTACGGTGATGATACCACTTGATGATATCAAACTACCTCTTTTGTATCCTTCTTCCTACAAAACTTAAATGTGTTGCTCTGATACAACTTGATGCAGACCCCCCTCTCTCCTCGAGGTTGCACGACCTCCCAGTTGGGGATCTTCAATTCGCTGAGCCAAATCAGCTCTTCGAGCCTCTACTAGACCCATAATTTAATTCTCACAGACCCTTTATGGTTGCTAATGCAAGCTTGATTCACCCGCACACAGTCTCTTTCTTGCACTTATGGTAACTCTGAGTGGTGAGAGCTAGCTCCTCTACTAGGATATTCTTCCTTATGTCCAC
>ML861090.1:4274-24374 GCA_009831015.1 Picea engelmannii | reverse complement strand
CAGCTCATCCACCCCAGACCTCTTATACCTTCTGACAGGGGATAGACTTGAGTTGTTGCATGCTCTCTTATTGGAATGCCTTGGGGAATGATGGTGATGTCTACTAACACTTTTTGCTTTACTTTTCTCATCTAAAGGCTTGTGACTTCCAGGTTTGCTTGAGCCACTCTCCTTAACCAATTTCTTTTCTATTCTGTTCAAGCCCTCCAATAACTTTATGTTGAAGTCATCCTGCTTCTCCTTGGCTCTCATAAGCCTTTCATTACCATCCTTATGGATTTGGACATCCTTCTGCAAATTTTTAATGGTCTCAGCCATATTCATGTTTTCATTCATTTCTTCTCCATGTCCATTGGAGTTTGTTCCTTCAATGCCCAAATGGACATCCATCCCTCTACTCTCATCTTGCTGATTGTAATTCCCCTATGCCTCTTCCATTCCTATGGACTCTACACTGATATGATCTGATCTAGTTGTTGTAAATTCTGCAAAACATTCAGCCATCGAAACTTATCAGGCTAAAAATTCAACAATTCATGAAAATATGAACCATTTTGGTTACATATATACATCAAAGTTATCTCTCCTAATTTCCTGGTGTTATCACCATGACAATTCTAGATAAGACCCAAGTCTTCATAACATAGACGTTGGTGCCTTCAGAGATACATCTGGGTAAGAAGGTGGTTTTTTGAAACCACCTTCACCAAGCCGTGGTATCATGTGCTTCAACATGTCAAATCCACCACTCATGGAATGGGCGACGGCTAGTCAGATCACCCTGTTTCCCTCGTTTGGTACTTCGCAGCCATGTGAGGTCAGTTGAACATCGTCATGTGATGAACTCAAAAGCTATTCATTTGAAATGGATTAGCCGAGCATGGAAACCCAACGCTCTTGTATGTAGTTTGTTTGTGCTTCATAATTGGGATTTTATAACTATCAGTCCTCAAGTATGAAGGCATCTGATTATCCATAAACAAAGTAATCTATAAATTGCTTGACTTTCTGCTCTCTATAAAAGAATTTCGGTATCCACAACCTGAGATACATGAACAAGGCTAAATCCAGTGAGACTGGTTATTCAGGCAACATGCTAGACTTTCCTGCAAATAAGGAGGAAAGGGTACTTGCTCACATTCTAGCTACTAAATTCCACACAGAGCCGACTATAGACTCGCTGTTGGAATTCAGGCTCAATCCCACTATGAAGGATTTAGTCATCAATAGGATAGTTTCTAAGAAGAAAAGGAGCAAGCGGTAGAAGAAGGAGGAATCCACAGCTGAAACGACCGAAAGTGTTGGAGAGAATCAATCAGTCTGGTTAGATTCTTTAAAGGAGGAGATCGCTAAGATAAAATGAGTCTTCAACTAAAATTAAGTATGTTTCAATGAATTTTGGACAGCGGGTGGTAGAGGTAAGGACCACCAGAGATGATAGGCCTATTATTAAAGGACCCTTTTACAACAGGATAACTGTTATCATCCCCTTTTTGTAATTTTGTGATTAATACGATTATATAAATGCAGATGTAGATTTTGGGTTGTTTATTACAAGATTTTAACTAGTTGTGTTACGAGTCTTGTTTTCTTTTATAGTATGCTTTTCCTGTAAGATTATATTTCACTTCCATTTGTCTGAATCGGAGGAATATAACACTCAGAATTCTTTTTCGTTAATGCTCCGATGCGGTTGTGTGTTTATTTTTCCTCTGATATTATGCAAATTAAACTCAGACTCATCGCCTCCCAGATGACTTCGCACACACTAAACTTCATCCTGTACACCCATATTCATCATTCACAGCAACACCACAAGGTAAAACGCATTTCCGTGCACCTATATCTACTATGCATTTCTTCTCCGTCGCACCAAAAACTTGCGCACACTACTTTTACGTTGTGCACCAATACCCACTGTGCACAATTTTCGGTATCGTGCACTGATACTCCACATGCATTTCGCCCTATGCAATGCACCATGTCAAAGTTCAACATGTTCCATCACACACAATAATATGCGTGCACCATTGAATACATTGTCGCAAGACAACTTATACTCATACTATGCACGTACCACAAAACTCCTATGTGTTATGCAATACTTGTGCACCCCATGTGCACATTACTATGTGCATGCTCACCATGCAAGGCTAAATTCAGCGTGCGCATCCGCACACAATATTATTCGGCGCGGTACCACCATTTACCATGCACACTTGCACGCCAACATTTTCCACACAGTGCCAAAATTTACCGCGCACGCCTACACGCCAACATTTTCCATGGACACTCTGTGACTTGAATTTCGGTCACTTCGAAGTTACTCTTCTATGAATATTCGCTTCAACTGAACCTCTCTGGCCCATCCAGGCTCAGTGTTGAAAATGAATCTCTGATACCAATTTGTAATGTTCCATCAACCACCCACAGGCCGTGGAAATTCCACTCCAGAGCAATCTCTCATGCTCTGATACCAATTTGTAATGTTCCCCCGACCACCCATGGGTCGGGGAAATGCCACTCCAGAGAAATCTCTCATGCTCTGATACTAGTTGGTAACATCCCCAGTCCTTAACAAGCTGACCATGTTACTCTAGGGAACACTTTCGTTCTCTTATTGCGGAACATACGGTAACATACCCAGTATTCAATTGAGCCATGTCACATAAATTTTCTCTTCAAACTGCATGCCACTTGAACATATACATACATCACTCTTGAAAAAGATTTACATATAAACATAAACAAACAAATACATTCTATAATATACAATTTCATACTGAAATAACAGTAAACACAGATATGCAGTACATACAGGGAAATACCCATAAACATACAGACAATTATAATCACATATATGATAAACATTAACATAAGCATGTAAATAACAATGTAGCATATAATTTTATCATACGATTGGTAATTATCTTGGAAATATTGTCACCAACTATGTACAGACCGTCCACGAACCTCCCAGCCTTAGACTACATTGTTCATCACTCTCAACAGTGAGTCACCCCCGAGCTGGGACTGAACTCCACTCGAGTAAAGGGGTTCCTAACTAGGCTAAGGCTCATGGACAATAGGAAAGAATCAGTCTCAAGTGCTCACTCAACTAACAGCCTACAGCCTCTCATTCCCCATATGCTTGTCCCACCCAAGGAAGTGTGCACCCTCTCTACTCAACAGTCCCTCGGCTGCCCCACTTCCCTTCCAGGGCTTCAGCAACAGGTTGGACCAGAAGTCTCAGAGCATTGTAGCTGCAGTTTAGCACCTTCGGGAATCAATCCCCAACAATTTTCTCGCTTAGAGAATTTCTCACAAGCCTGAAAACCCACTTCTTCAATCCCGCTCCTAGCTAACCAGGTACACCAACCAGAAAAGGTTATGGAAACAGGCTCAAATATGGTGAAATTGATGTCTCAAGGATAACGGACTGCATGAATTAAAATGGTCATGGAATCATCAACTGGATAACTGAGTGATGGAAGGAATCACCGTGAAAACTGATCGTGAAAGTGATGGTGAGAATGATGGTCAAGTTGTTGGTAAGAATCCTCGTGAAAAGTGACCCAATGAGCTAAGTCCCCACGATATGAATGCATGTCCCCAAATTGACACTTGTCATGTTGGAAGCTACTTTTGTCCACTTGTCCCCAACTTTAGAACTTAGGATAAAATAATTATCCATACTTTATGTTTTAGGAAATATTGATATAATATTCCTTTTTAGCTTAAGCTCTCTAGCTTAGCCCTTTCCCTTAATTTTTGTCCCTCCCTTTCCCTTAACTTTTGGCCCTCCCTTTCCCTAACTAGTGAATTTCAGTCCGCCATCTCTTTTGTCGTGGTTGATCTGCATGCAGGGATGTATTTTATATTAATCATGAGACATGTACAAAATAGGCACACTTTCCTTTAACATCTAGGTGTTCCGACCTAATACCAAAACATAAGCATCCCAGCTTATAATAACTGGCTCACCAGTCTATAACACATATCATATACACGAGGCTCATTGACCTCCATACTGCACGCACTTTAGTTACTGCATGTGGTATCTAGAAATGTGTACACTACATCTTTTTACTGTGCAGTGCATGTGTGCACTATGCCATGAAAGGTGCATTACAAAATGATTTCAAAACAGCTCACTAGCTTAAGTATACTTACTTTACATTTACCATTGGGTTTGGCCAAGGGATATTACATTTATGCACTATCCTTAGTGCATCATATTTATATATTACATCGAGATTTTCAAAAATCTTCAAAAATATGTGGGTATTCTACTTGCATGGCATCTTCATGCTCCCAAGTTTCCCTATGGCTCGATTCCAGAGCTATTTGATTTTCCAGCCCATAATGCATATCAGATTCACTTGAAAATCACTTTCTTGCTCCACCTGAATCACATTCCAATCAATAACATGATTAGCATCAGGTATATATTTCTTAAGAAATGATACATGGAATACATTATGTATAGACATAGATGCAGGAAATGCAATCATAAAAGTTATTGGTCCAATCCTCTCTAGGATTTCAAACAACCCACAATATTTGGTTGCCAACTTGGAACAATATCCAACTTCAAGGAACTTATGTTGGCCTTCACCTTCAAGAAAACATGTTCACCCACTTTAAATTCTCTGTGCGTTATGCTCTTGTCAGCATAGCTTGTCTACCTGTCTTGGGAAGCCTTTAAATTATGTTTAATCTTCAACATTTTCTCTTCCATTTCTCTGAGCAACTTTGGCCCAATCACTTCTCTATCAGCTGGGTTGTCCTGGCTTATTGGTGTGTTTCACTTTCTTCCATAAAGTGTCTCAAATGGACTCATCTCCAGTGATGCTTGGTACCCATTGTTGTAGGAAAATTCTACCAAGTGTAGATAATATTCCCATTTAGATGGTTTGTCCATCACATACATCCTTAGCATATCCTCTATCACTTGGTTAACCCTTTATATTTTCCCATCAGACTCGAGATGATAAGTTGTGCTAAAGTTCATATTTGTTCTGAACCCTTTGAATAATCCCTTCTGGAACTTTGAGGTAAACTTTGGGTCTCTTTCAGACACAATTGTCTTGGGTATGTCATGCAAGCATGCTACTTTCCTCATATAAATATCAGCAACATTGGTTTCCTTTTGAGTAACCGTCATATGAATGAAATGGGGAACTTTAGTAAGATTGTCCATCACCACCATGATATCATCATGTTGCTTGCTTGTTCTAGGAAATTTGGTGATGAAATCCATTGTCACCACTTCCCACTTCCACTCAGGAATGGGAAATGGTTGCAGCAACCCAGTTGGGTGTCTATGCTCACCCTTGACCTTTTAACACTCCAAACATTTATCAATGTACTAATCAATCTCCTTTTTCATGCCTCGCCAATAATATTGGTTCTTGACTACTGCCATTGTTTTCGGATATCCTGCATGTCCATCATAAGGTACATTATGCATCTCTTTCAAAATAGCACTCCTCAATTCATGAGAATTGGGTACATAAATTTTGTTCCTGTACAAAATAACTCCATCATTTCCCAATTCATAATCTTGAACTTTCTGTTGCATTTTACCCTACTGTAATTTTGTTACCAATTCCATGTACTGCAAATCTACTTTTGTAGCCTTAGAAAATTTTCCTTTAAGATTAGTTTGATACATGCTAATGGTTGTAGCATGTAGTTCATGCACTCTTATGTTGAGTGAATCAACCACTTTGTTCTATTTTCCTTTGATGTGTTTGATATCAAATACATACTCATAGAGGAATTCCAACCATCTACTCTACCTAGAATTTAAAGTTGGATGATCAAACAAGTATTTCAGACCATTATGGTTTTTCCTCAGCTAAAACCTCTTTACCATGAGGTATTTCATCCACTTATTCAAGGTGTTAAATATGGTTACTAACTCCAAATCATGAATGGCATAGATCCTTTCATGTTCTTTCAATTTTATGGATTCAAAACATATCACAAACCCATTCTGACTGAGGACTCCACCAACTCCTTCTTTGCATGCATTTGTGCAAACCATGAAATCTTCATTCAGATCATCAATCCTCATAATTGGACCACTAGTGAACAACTGCCTCAATTGTTGGAAGCTCTTTTCACATTATGTTGTCCTTTGAAACTTCACTCCCTTCCTATGCAAGGAAGTGATTGAGTGAGAAATTCTCGAAAACCCTGCAATGAATCTTCTATAGTAGCCAGCTAGAACCATGAAGAATCTGACTTATGTCACATTCTTAGGTGGTTTCCACCCTTTAATGGCCTTAATATTTTCAGGTTCCACTTCTTTCCCGTCTTTGGATATGATATGCCCCAAATAGTGAATTCAATTTTGATAAAATGAGCACTTTCTCAGTTTCACATACAATTGGTGCTCTCTCAACACTTGTAACACCGTCCTCAAATGATTCTCATGTTCTTATTCTGACTTGGAATATACAAGGATGTCATCCAAAAATACAATGACAAACTTTTCTAAATATTCTCAGAAAACATCATGCATTAAGCACATGAAAACAGTTGGTGCATTTGATAACCCATATGGCACCACTGTGAACTCGTAATGACCATGCCTTCTCCTGAAGGCGGTCTTACTGATGTCTTCATATATGATCCTTAATTAATGGTAACCATATCTGAGATCAATCTTTGAGAATACCCTTGCATCTTTTAATTGATCAAAGAGATCGTCAATCCTTGACAAAGGATACTTTTTCTTTATAGTCACTTTGTTCAATTGTCTAAAGTCGATGCACAATATCAATGTCCCATATTTATTCTTCAAAAATAAGACTAGATCACCCCAAGGTGACACAGTTTGGCGTATATACCCCTTCTTCATAATTTCTTCAAGTTTCATTTGTAGTTCTTTCAACTCTGGTGTACTCATTTTGTAGGGAGTCTTTGATACTGGAGCTACTCCAAGCATCAAATTTATAGAGAAATCAATATCTCTCTTGGGGGGTAGTCCTCATATCTCCTTAAACACATCCTCGAAATATTTTAGGACTGCATGATCTTCCATATTTGGTACCTTATCCTTATCCATCACTCCCCTTATCACTCCCAAAGGAATTCCCATAGGAGAGCACATAGTAGAAGACATAAGTAGACATCACCATATCCTTATCTATCACTCTCGTTATCAAACTTATTTTCAATTTTGTCCAGGATTTTCATTAACTTCGTATTGAATTCTTCATTTTGTTCCTTGGCCTTCATAAGACTCTCATTATCAACCTTGTGGATCTAGACATCTGTCTTCAATTTTCTAAGGGTCTCAACCAGATTTATGTCTTCCTCCTTTCCTCCCCCATGTCCATTGGAGTTGGTTCCTTCCATACCCAACTGGACATTCATCCGTTTGATTTCATCCTCTTGACTATAGACTATCTATGTGTCATCCATCACTCTGCACTCTATGTTAATTCTGTTCTGATAGTTATTAAATCTGTAAAAATGTGCAGCCAACAAAACTTTGTAAGGCTAATTGTTCTTAATAATTTCATGAAAACATGAACCATTCCGATTCATTAATATATATCAGACTTATTTTTTGTTGATTTCCTTAGAAATTGATTGTCCAGATCCAATTTCTGGGTCAACTATTATCTTCTATTGTTCAATACCTTTCCAATGCATGTTTCCATGTTCAATTCTAAGTTTTGAGCGGGAAATTATGGATACTTGAACAATTTGTCTTTTCAGTGATGCAATCCCTGTAGATGGATTCTTCCAACTCATAGTCAAATTGTCTCTTGGATCTGTGTTGGATACCTTCTTTAGGTTTACAGGCCTTCCTTACTTCTTTAGGTGTAATTCTATACAATCAAGAACCTCACAGCCTCTTTCTGTAATCCCTTTCATGTTCTTAAAACAAAATTACGGGTGCTAGCCCCTTTTCTTCGGCCCCCGAATTCATGTGACCATGGGATGTGAGAAAGTGCTAGGTTTATAGGCACTTATCTGGAACTTTGGCACTTCGGAGCTTCTGGCTTTACATAATTTCATAACTCCAAACTTTCAAATCCCCCGAAGAACCAAATTGGTGAACTCGCAAAGGACAATGTATCAACGGTCCACAACTTCCTAGAATCCAACAACTGATATTTACTATGGAACTCCAGGATTCGGGGCTTTCCAAAGAACTTCTTCACAGAGCTCCTAGAGTGCCCAATTATTGGAGATCCTCTCCTTCCTCAATGCGTCATCTCCTGATCAATGATCAAGATTAGCTCCAGCCTCCGGGAGTTCTTGATTCAATCAACTAGCAACAAAATTCCTCTAGAGTACCAAGTCTCCAGGACACAGAATCTACTATCGCATGTCCTCTGTGACCAACGGTCGAGATTAAATCCGGCCTCCAGCAGTTCTCGACTCAACGCAACTGCAACACAATTCTTTTGGAGCACCAAGTCTCTGAAACATGGGATCTATTGTCGCGTTCCCTCTCCCGATCAACGGTGAGGATTTACTCTGCTCTTCAGAGCTTCAGGAGTCTTCATACTTAACAAATCTTGACCAACTTCCTTTGTATTACCAAGTCCCCAAACTGCAGGATCTCACCCCATGTGGAAGAACACTAAAAGCGGACACGTGGCCCAATCCGAGGGGTGCCATGTTTCAATTTATAACTGGAAAAATCGATCTTTTAAAAGAACAAAACACATTGACACGTGGCATGCATCATCTGTACCCAAGTCACCCTAGGTTATTTCATCAAGCCATGTCACATTGATGCTTCGTGACTTCAAAACTTTGGGACTTTGTGACTCAGGGACTTCAGAGATCCGAAAGTTCTTCCAACAGTTTCCCCTGAACCATCGAACTTCTTAACCTCACGGGGTCTATGTAGTACAGTTTTCATCCATCAAGGTGCTGACACATGGCCCCACCATCAAGTGACACATGTCAAGTCCCAATCGGTACTAAGGGCCTGTCAAAAGTACAAAAAAAAGTGACATGTGGAAGACTTAGGGTAGATCCATGTCACCCTAGGTGACATCATCATGCCATGTCATACTCGATGCTTCAAGACTTCAGAGATTTTGTTTTCTCCTCGACAATTTTTCAAAACTGTCAAACTGTCGACTGTCGAACAAATGCTGCCTGTAGCTTTAGGACTTCAGTAATTTCATATAATCGAAATGTTTTTTGAAAACTGTCGAACAGGCCGACATCACCCCTGGTGATGTCATCATGTCACATCACTTCGGTGAACTGAGACTTTGGGGATTTCTTGTCGTCGACACTTTTTTTAAACTCTCAAAATGTCAACTTCCGAACAATCTCTTCTCGTAGCATTGGGACTTCGACAATTTCTTCATCACGTAATCTCCAACAGATTTCTCTGAATGTTGAACCACCGAAACACTTGGGTAAATCCTATTGGATCATGTTGTCATTGATGTCAATGGTGTTATTGATTGATGTCATTGATTGATTGATGCCAAAGGATTGATTGATTGATGATTGATGTAATGTAATATGTATTTTCCTTGATGAGAATGCATATATGAAGATGGATCAATGAGTTTTCATTGATATGATGAAGATGGATCAATGAGTTGTCATTGATACATGATGAATATGGATCGATGTGGTTTCATTGGTATATGACGAATTTTTGGAAAAATGTATAGATGAATCATTATTGTCTTATCATGATTGATAAGGTACACAAATGGATGAACTCCAAAGTGGTCCCCTTATGGTGAAATCCCTCATGATAAGACGCTTTGTGAATTGAGTTATCCTAGAAGAATGATTGGAGGACCCATGCTCTCATTATTGTCTTATCATGATTGATAAGATGCACAAATGGATGAACTCCAAAGTGGTCCCCTTATGGTGAAATCCCTCACAGGAAGATGCTTTGCAGATTGAGTTATCCTAGAAGAATGGTTGGAGGACCCATGCTGTTGGTCACGATAATTGCTTAATTAATATAAACAATCAAGTGCTACATAAATTGTCAACCTAGGGAAGTCTATTTATTTCAAAGGTAACCACGCACTATATATGCTCAATCTCAAAAGCAACCTAGAGTTGTAGTAAAAACTATATTAATCACACTTGCCTTGAACAAACTGAAGTTCTAACTTGAATTACAAGAAAGCAATCTACCTATTGCAGAGCTCAATGTTTAAAGAGATGAAGAATCCTGGATTACATTAAAATAACAACAAGATACTGCAACAGGAAAGACCAACTATTCTGTAACCAAAGAACAAGACCCTATTCCCAAAGCAGGAATCTTCAGCACCTGTTTCTGATCATCATACTTCATGAACTTATTGCTTAACTGAAATAATTGACATGCACACTGAAGTCTATCTATCTCCTAACAGAGAACATGACCCTATTTCCCAAGCAGGAAACTTCAGCGCCTTGTTTCTGATTAGCACACTTTCATGAACTCATTAATGCATTGAAGGCTAAGTATTCCTAACAGAGAACAGGACCCTATTTCCCAAGCAGGAAACTTAAGCACCTTGTTTCTGATTAGCACACTTTCATGAAAATAATTGAAGGTTAACTATCTCTAACAGAGTACATGACCCTAATTCCCAAGCAGGAACCTTCAGCACCAGTCTCTGATTAGCACACTCATGAAAATAATTGAAGGCTAACTATCTCTAACATAGGACAGGACCCTAATTCCCAAGAAGGAACCTTCAGCACTAGTCTATGATTAACAAGCTTTCATAAATTCATCACACATGATTGCTAACTAAAATGATTAACAGTTACCCAAGCATGAATCACAGGAAAACAATGTAATGTTCAGTAAAGCAGAGTTTTCAGCAAGACAAAGTTCAGTAAAGTAGTGTTTCAGCAAAGCAGAATTCAATAAAGTAGTGTTTCAGCAAAACAAAAATTAATCAAGGCATAAACAAAGATCACACCAACACACTATAAAACTAACGGATGAATCTTGTGAAGAAGGTGGGCCCTCCCCTCTCACAAGATTCCACTGAAACGAAAAGGTTAGAGAGAAATGCTCATAACAGTCTTTTATTCATCTATCAATGTATCATATTACAATCTGAAATGAAGTACATCCTTCTATGTAAACCCTTCTTAGTACCCAAAAACTGAAGATCCTCTCGAATGGTGATTTCCTCTTATTTAAAGAGGAGAATCCCTTTGATACAATCGATCAACAAATTGCAGGTGTATATCTGAGTCCTATTCTTAGTCAGATCGACTTTCTAAACTAGAATAGGATATCCTAGTCTCCCGCAACAGAATGTTATTACAAGTGTTGAGTGAGGTGTTGTTGTTGCGGCTGGAGTAACAACTTCTTTATTTGTTTCTTGTTACTGTTGTTGTATGTTGTTTCGGCATCGCAAATCACAGGCTGTTTCAACCATAGGATTTGCGTTCTGACTGTTTCAACACTTCTCAGGTAGCAGCGATGGTTGATGCTTGGTTCACGGTGCAGCTGTTGTAGTCAATCTGTGTGATTTGTTGTTGATCGCGGACTGTGTAACGGCTTCCTCTATGTTTCAGCATCGTTAACCATGGACTGTGTAACAGCTTCCTCTGTGTTTCAGCATCGTCGACCACGAACTGTGTAACAGCTTCTGTGTTTCATCATCGTCGACCATGGACTGTGTAACAACTTATGTGTTTCAGCATCGTCGACCATGGACTGTGTAACAGCTTCCTCTGTGTTTCAGCATCGTCGACCATGGACTGTGTAATATCTTCTGTGAGTTTTTGTTTCAGCAACAGGCCTCAAATGATAATCTGCAGTTTGAACTGTTTCATCACTTATACATTTCTAATCAATGGTTAAGTATGAGAGTGATGTAAAATTATATGCAAAATAGATTAAACATATAGTAAAGAGAAGAGATGTTGTATACCTTTGGAAAGATAGGGTAAAGTGATAATATGAGTCTAAATGTGAGTGAAACAAGAGTGTAATGGTGGCAAAAAGTATGGGCAAAAAGGTACATTGTGTGGTCCTAACATCCCCCCAACTTAAAATGTTGCATGTCCTCAAGCAACTTCACTCTGAATCAGAGTCTGAATACCGACTCTGAGCATGCAAGTTACTCAAGCAGTAGCTGTGGGAGGTGCTATCTATTGGTGCTCTTAACCCTTGGACACGTTGTAACCTTTGCCAGGCTGTTGTTTCTTTCTTCTTAGGCAACTTATAATGGATTTGATAAATCTCTACTGGCAACCAGAGGATAGGAAAATAAAATCGGTACCCTATCCAGCTTTCAGCACATTGCTGAACACACTGGATGTAGTTAGGTACCCTGGAGATTTCTATCTCGAGATTAGTAGGGCTAAAAGGATTGTGATCCTGTCTGTTCTCAGTAGATTGCTGCCAAAACAAGTTGTTTGCCTGGAGGGCAGCAATCTTTGTGGATCTGATGAAGTGTTGACAATCTTGAAGCACTGTTGATTGTAGTTGCTGAACATGTTCAGTCATCCATGGTTTCTTTAAAAAATGATAGTATTCTATAACAAAGGTGGCTACATTTTGTGGTTCTGGCCTTATCCAGAGAAGGTGGTTATCCTCATTGTGCTTGGCAGCCAGGAAGTCATCCTTCCATACAATCTGATTGTGGAGAAAGGAGGTGAATACCCAAAGATGGATGTCACCGATAAGAGGATTAATGTTGAGCTGTCTATTCTTAGGAATGGCTTCATTATGAAAATATACCTCGCAGAGGAGGTGCTTCTCCATAGCAGAGGCTTCTGCAAAGGTTTTGACAAAATCTGTTGGATGTAGCACTGCATAGGGTCTGCCTTCTGTGATTGATTTGATCTGAAACCATGTAAGTCGTTCCATGAGGAACAAGGAGTAATTGCAGGATGGTTTCCTTGTAGCCAGTATCTTTTGTGCCAAATCAAATATCAGGGCCAATCTGCCTTTTAACTCTTTGTTCTATTTCTTAAGGGCACGAGCTTCCTAGCGTGTCTGTTCCAAAGCTTCCCAATTTGAGTAGGTATGATTTATCCAGATTTGTTTGTGCTCTTGCAGGATTTTGGCCTGTGTAGCAGCATACTCTTTTTTCCATTTCTGTATTATTGCCTGCTCATCCCATGGCTGAGTTTGTGTTTCAACATTGCAAGTGGTAGGCTGAGGTAGGGTCTGAGTGGCTTGTTCCACAAAGGTGTGGATATTGATCTGGCTGGGAGGGGAAAATTCTTCAGTTTGTACAGCTTTATTAACAAAAGCAGGGGTTTCAGATTTGACATTTGTTGCAGGCCAGGGTTCAGTCTTTATTTTGGAGGGTCCTGCTGGTTCTTGTGTAACAGCAGGTGTTTCTTGTTTGACTGCAAAAGTTAAAGGAGCAGGGGGAGCTCCTAGTATTGGGATTTGAATTACTTTGTAGCCTTCTTGGTAGTAGATGTCCCCACATTGACATCACATATATTCTCTACACGGATTCTCTGTTGTAGTTTCTTCTGACATGGTCGATGTGCGAGCTAGGGTGTACAAATTAAGTTCATTTTCATAGGCTTCCTTTGCCATGGATAGCTCTTTCTTGTAGGCTTCCAGTTTAGACTTTAAGAAGTCATTTTCTTGTAAAGCAGAGGCCATTGTTGGTTCTAGTTGAGGAGTGACTGGTTCTTGTGTAGCAATCACAGCCGCACTAGCTGGTTCTTGTGGAGCAGCTACAGGATCAACAGATGCTTCTTGTGTTTCAGCTTGTTGATGTAAGGAAAGTAGTGTTGCGGCACCCTGGACCTCTGATTCCTGTATCTCAGTGTCAATATCAGCAGTTGGTTCGTGTGTTTCAGCTGTAGTTGGTTCTTGTGTGGTAGCTATGGCTGGTTCTTGTGTTTCAGCCACTGACTGGGTAGTTGGTTCTTGTGTTTCAGCCACTGAATGGGTAGCTGGTTCTTGTGTTTCAGCTATTGAATGGGTAGTTGGTTCTTGTGTTTCAGCTACTGAATGGGTAGTTGGTTCTTGTGTTTCAGCTACTGAATGGGTAGCTGGTTCTTGTGTTTCAGCTACTGAGTGAGTAGTTGGTTCTTGTGTTTCAGTTACTGAATGGGTAGCTAGTTCTTGTGTTTCAGCTACTGAATGGGTATTTGGTTCTTGTGTTTCAGCTACTTGATTTGAAACAGATGATGTCGCAACACCCTAGACATCTGGTTCTTGTGTTTCAGTGCCTGTGGGTGGAATAGGCAAAATATTCCGGAATTTGGGAGGTTGGAGGTGTACGGGGTATTAGTCGGATGGGTTGGGGGTCTATGGCGGTGGTAATAGTGGTTGCCCTTATTGAGGCCCTTGTTTGTTTTCTTTGTAAAAAGGGTGGAAAGAAAGGAATTTGCTTTCATTTCTGTGGGGGGTTTTCCTCAATGATGGGGCAGGGAGAATTGTCTAGCTCAGAATCATCGCTAAGAATATGAAGGGCAGGAGTGGATGATTCTGGTAACATGTGGGGTGAGCTTGGTATGGTAGGGGGGTTGATTGGACTAATTGGTTCTGTAGGTGGACTGTGAGGTATTTCTAGAGAGTCTGGAGGGTTTTGTGGTTGTTGTTCCTGAAGATTTTCAGGAATTTCAGCAGCTCCTTGGGAATCTATAGGTGGGTTGTTTAGTGGAAGGTTTTGTTGGGCAAAACCCCGTTGGATAAGCAATTGAACGAGACGGTGATGGGTGAGTGAAAGGGCAGGATCTTTAGCCTTTTTACAGTAGTGCGACATATTTTTGAGACAACCGAGCAGATAATAAGGAATGTTCACCAATCTATTATGTCGTAAATGAGCCAATAGGAGAAAATCGTGCTGGTAGACTACCTGGTATTGGCCTTCGCAAGTAAGGTAGTGTTTGATGAATTTTGCAACTTCCGGCCATGGGGGCGACAACGAGATAAGTCGTACACCCCAACCTTTAAATTCAATTTGTTCCTATGGCGAGAGGAAATCCCACTGGGCATTCAGGATGATATTTTTGTAGCTGAACAAGCGAGTGTCATTGGTAGGGAGACCCGAAACCTGCGCTATATCCTCTTCTGCAACTGAGATTCGAACCCCTTGAACAATGGAATGATCTCCCTGGAGATTTTGGGCAAATTGCAGAACCTATTGTTGATCAAACCCCTAGAGTCTCTGAAAATAACTGAGCCATCCTACCCGCAGAAAAATTTGATAGGCTTCTGGATACAGTTCTAACAGGGCTATCGTGGCTGGTTCGTACTGTATAACAGAGCCTCCCATAGCTAACAGCTCAGTAAAATACATCGTCAAAGAGTTGAGTAACAGCTTCTGTGCAGAGTAAGTTTTTCGAGTGGAGGCATGCAAATGGTGGTGAAACGAATGAACGGATGGTAAATAGGAATGGCGGTGGTGAATTCGTGTGAAATGATGGTATAAAAGTTTGATATATCCTCCCCCCCCCCCGTCAAGTGCGGCTGATAATGATTTCACTCGAGTGTTCATAATGATTTGGAATCTTCTCATTAACTATAGCTTAACTGTATTACATAAAATTTACATACCTCGCCTTTACCTTCTGATTCGTGCTGCAAACAAAATATAATGCCTATCCACGATAGTTATGCGATGGTCGTGGCGGAGACTTTTGATTTGTTAGATGAGTTGTATCAAGGATTTATTGACTGGAAGGACAAAATGTAGTATGAGAGCACAAAATCTTGCTGACAGATAATGTTGAAAAGTTGGTGTTTCAGCAACAGAGAAGAAAGGGCGAAAAGTTGTTGACAATGGTGTTTCAGCAACAGAAAAGAAAGGGCGAAAAAATTGTTGGACGGTGTTGTTTCATCTATGGGAAATGTGAAGAATTGTCGGATTGTAGCGAAACGTTGCTGACAATGGTATTTCATCAATAGAAAAGAAAGGGGTGAAACAATTGCTGGACGGTGTTGTTTCGTCGATGAGGAAATGTGAAGAGCTGATGAACAGTGGTGTTTCAGCAATGGAAGAAAATGGCGGGAAGTTTGCTGACAATGGTGTTTCAGCAATAGGGGAAAATTATAAAAGGTTGTTGACAGTGGTGTTTCAGTAATGGGGAAAGTCAAAAGGTCGTTGAACAGTGATGTTTCAGCAATGAAGAAAGAGCAAAGAGTTGCTGACAATGGTGTTTCAGCAATGGGAAAATGGTGAAAGGTTGTTGAATAGTGATAGGGGAAAATGGTGTGGGGTTGCTGACAATGGTGTTTCAACAATGGGGAAAGTCAAAAGGTCGTTGAACAGTGATGTTTCAGCAATGAAGAAAGAGCAAAGAGTTGCTGACAGTGGTGTTTTAGCAATGGGAAAGCTTGTCTCTTCGTGAAGTAGGATCGTCCTTTCCCAGTGGTATGTGCTTTGATCGGGAATCTGCAAAAATTGATTGTAACATGGCATTTCTTGACAGGGATTATTAGTAAATAAAATCTAATATAATACTAAAGAAATAAACTTAAAAAGAATTAATTGCAATGAGGGGTAGAAGCCCCCTCTAAAAAGAGGTAATGAGAGTCTGCCACACATGTGGCCTTGAAATCTTCTTTGGAAATAGGGCGCTGGTACAGACGGAGCCGATGACCATTTACAAGTAACAGTGTTTTAGAGTCATTGATTGTGAGGAGCCTTACTGTTCCATTGGGGAAAACAGTGTCTACTTCGTAGGTTCCAAGCCATCTTGTACGCATTTTCCCTTGAAATTCTTTGAATCGAGAGTCATATAGTAGGGCCCAATTACCTTTTTGGAACTTCTTATTCTTGATAGTTTTGTCATGCCATTTTGATCTTTGCTGTTGAATCATAGTTGTCTGATGAATGGCATCTAGTCTTTTCTCATCCAATTCATTAAGCTGTTGTAACCTAGTTGTCTATGCATCGGTCAAATCAAGGTTGACAGCTAAAGAATTTCTTAAGGTTTTGATTTCAAATTCCACAGGAAAGACATCACTCTTTCCATAGACTAATTCATAGGGAGAGAATCCTGTAGTATTTCTCTAGGTAGTTCTGTAGGCCCATAATGCTTCGGGGAGCCTGTAGGACCAATCCTTTCTATTTTCCTTCACTGTTTTTGTGAGAATGGATTCTATTACTTTGTTTGTGCTTTCCACCTGTCCATTGGCTTGGGGGTGGTATGTTGTATTCATTCTATGATGAATATGATATTTTTGAAGGGTGGCTTTAAAACCATGAGAAGTGAAAGGGGGTCCTCCATATGTAACTAATTCTCTTGGCACTCCAAATCTGATGAAGATGTCTTCAAATAAGAAATCTATAACTTCTTCTTCAGTCACTCTGTGGAGTGCTTTAGCTTCCACCCATTTAGTCATATAGTCTGTGCAAACCACTATGTAAACTTTTTGATTGGATGGGGGGTTAATGGGTCCTACAAAGTCTAAGGCCCATTTTTCAAATGGTTCAAGTACTATCTGGGGGTTTAATGGCATTTCATCCCTATGATTAGGTTGGCCCAATCTTTGGTAGCTATCACAGGCCCGGACATATTTCTTTGCATCTTTGAAAAGTGAGGGCCAATAATACCTCATCCTGAGAATTTTATGTGTTGTTCTCTTATTAGCAAAATGCCCTCCACAAGGGCCATCATGACAAGCGTTTAGTAGATCATAAACCTCATATTCTCTAATGCACCTTCAGATTTCTTGATCAGGTCCTGTATGGAAAAGACACCCACTTATCCAACTATATTGAGCACTTTGTTGAATGATTCTTCTTTTCTCTCGGTGGGATAGGTGTGGTGGTAACTTCCCTGCAACCAAGTAGTTAGCAATGTCTGCATACCAGGGTGAGTGATCAGAAACTGCAAATAGATATTCATCAGGAAAGGAATCATCTATTGGAGTATCATCATCAGGTGTCAACCGAGAAAGGAAATCAGAAACTACATTTTCTTTTCCTGGTATATCTACAATTGTAATATCAAATTCTTGCAATAATAGTAACCATCTGGTAACTCGAGCATTTGTGATGGATTTGTTCATTAAATATTTGATAGCTGAGTGATCAATATGGACAAGAGTAGAGTAGCCAGTGATATAATGTCTAAATTTATTAATAGCATAGATAACTGCTAAGAATTCCTTTTCGGTAACTGTATAATTGAGTTCAGCAGGAGTCATATTCTTGCTGATGAAATAAATAGCATAAGGGAGATGATTTTCTTCTTGTCCCAAGACAGATCCTATTGCAGTATCTGAAGCATCAGAGGATATATGAAAAGGAAGTATCCAATCAGGTCCTCTAATAATGGGAGTTGTAGATAACTGATGTTTAAGTGTATTAAATGCTTCCTGGAAAGAATTAGTCCATTTGAATTCAACATTTTTCATCAGTAGCACAAACAGGGGAGAAGCTATTTAGGAAACAATTTTGATAAATCTTCTGTAGTATCCAGCATGTCCTAGAAAACTTCTTACCTCTGTTTGGGTTTTGGGAGTAGGAAGATCCTTAATGACTTGTATCTTGGATGGGTCTACCTGAATTCCTTGAGATGAGATAAAATGTCCAAGCACTATTCCTTCACTCATCATCATGTGACATTTTTCTGTACTTAAGGAGAGTTGGGCTTGTATGCATCGTTTAAGAACTTTCTCAAGGTTTTGTAGTGCTTCCTGAAAAGAAACACTATAAGGAGTAAAGTCATCCATAAAAATTTCCATAGAGTCATTAAGCATATCAGAAAAGATTCCTATAACTACTCTTTGCAAGGTTGTTGGTGCATTACATAGTCCAAATGGGAGAACTCTATAAGCAAAGGTTCCCCAAGGGCTAGTAAAAGTGGTTTTATCTTGATCTTGGGGTGCAATTTTGATCTGGCTATACCCACTGAAACCATCTAAAAATGAGAAAAATTTCTTCCCTGACAAACTATCTAACACCTGATCAATGAATGGTAATGGAAAGTGATCTTTTTGAGTAGCTTTATTTAAGGCTCTATAATCTACACATACTCTCCATTTCCCGTTTTTCTTAGGAACTATTACCAACGAGGAAACCCATTCACTATCTGATATAGGATAAATAAACCCTGCATCAAGCAATTTTTGCAGTTCTTCTTTAAGGATTTGTCTTAAATTGGGGTTCATTCGTCGTTGAGATTGGCAGATCGGTCGACAATCTTCCTTAATATATATTCGATGAGTACATAATTCGGGAGAGATTCCTTTCATATCTATATAATCTCATGCGAATGCTTCTTTATTTTCCAGAAGTAACTTCATTAATTGTTGTGTTTCAGCATCTGTGAGATTAGGGTTTATGTTCAGTGTTTGCCAGGTTCAATTTCTACTGGTATGCTTTTAGAAGAGATGGTGTTAGATGTTTGAGGTGGGCTTTCCGAGTGTTTTCTTGATTATCATACTCCAACAGTGCAACTAGTTGGTTATGAGTTTCTAGTGTCACAGAGGAGGGTTCGCAAATAAAATTATTAATTACTTCATCCTCAGTGGAGTCTTTAAGGCTTAAAGCTTGTCTGATAGTCAAAATGGGTTGAGTAAGTTGATCGTCAAAGTCTACCCATACAGAATTATCATTATTAATCAGGGGTGTAGCGTGAGGGTAGAGGGTAAGCTGTTTAGTTTCGTAACCATTGGAAATTGTCATTGATCTTGATCTACAGCTGATAAAAGCATATGTTGTGGCTAGCAAGGTCTGCCCAAAATTAGAGGGTGGCCCCCCAACTTTTTTTTAGGTTGTAGTACCACAAAGTCAGCTGGATAATTCCAAGATTCCACTGAGATAATTAGGTCTTCAATGACTCCCTATGGTTTAATTGTGGATCGGTCAGCTAATTCTAGGATAGTTGGGGTGTCTCTGACTTCATTTTGCAGTTGTCACAGTTGTAAGGTTTCCAGAGTCATGATATTAAAAGTGGCACCTAAGTCTACCAGGACTCGAGGGATTATCGTTTTTCCAACTTGTACTGAGACGGTAGGGTGGTTGGGATCACCATATTTAACTGGGGGGGCTTTACTTGACATTAGTGCAGACAAGTCTCCCATAACATGGACTGTGAGGGGATCCTTAATTTTCCTACCAGGCTTCTTAACACAAATGTCTCGCATCATCCTGGCATAGATTGGTACATCTCGGAGTGCTTGTAGTAGAGGAATTTTGA
>ML861089.1:1977-19248 GCA_009831015.1 Picea engelmannii | reverse complement strand
TATTTTTCTATACCTTCTCTATCCTGGAGAATCTTCCCTTTCAGCTAAGGGAGTTATTTCCACGATCCCCATCTTCTCTCAGAAATATGAAAACTTGATTCTGGAAAGAGGTTTGGTCAGGATATCTGCTGTCTGCTCATCAGTGGGGATATACTCGAGCTTTACCTCTCCTTCCTGGACTTTATCTCGGATAAAGTAGTATTTGATCTCAATGTGCTTCGACATTTCATGAAACACTGGATGCTTAGATAATCTTATACAACTCTGATTATCACAATATATTATGGTCGATTATGGAGTCTGATCAAATAAATCTGATATTAACTTCCTTAACCATAGTGCTTCTGTGCATGCTTCACAAGCTGCCATATACTCTACTTCTGTTGTATTGAGTGTGACAGACTTCTGCTTTCTGTTGCCCCAAGATATCATAGCAGAGCCCAAGCTGAAACACATACTTGAAGTACTCTTTCTGTCTTCCGCACTTCCTTCCCAATTAGAGTCTGTGAATCCACGAAGTTGGATATCACTGGATGCGGTGTATCTCAACCCATAGTTTATTGTCCCATGAATATATCTTAGGACATGCTTTGCAGCTATCCAATGTTCTTGTCTAGGTTCCACCTGGAACTGACTTAATGTATTTACAGCAAAGCAAATATCTGGTTGAGTATTTACCAAATACATCAATGATCCAATTAGCTGTCGATATAGAGATGGATCTACTAGATCTGAATCTGGAACTTTCACTTTTCTTATATATGCATTCATAGGAGTGTCCATGGATTTACAGTCCATCATTCCAAATTTCTGAAGGATCTTTATTACGTACTTTCCTTGTCCAAGGAATACTTCACCATGCTTCTACCATACTTCTAGTCCCAAGTAATAGTGCATGAGACCTAGATCTTTCATATCAAATTCAAAGGCTAAATTCTTCTTGCACTGGATGATTAGAGATTCTTCACCTGTTATGAATAGATCATCAACATATAATAGTAGAATTACAGGTGCGTTGTTCACGACTTTGTAATAAAGGTTTGGATTTGCATGACTCTTGGAGAAACCAAGTCTAGTCAGATAGTTGTCCATTCTGGCGTACCAAGCCCTTGGAGCTTGCTTGAGTCCATATAGAGACTTATTCAATCTGCAAACGTGAGTGTCTCTGGAATGTACCTCGAATCCTTGAGGTTGTTCAATATATACTTCTTCTTCAACAGCTTCGTTGAGAAAGGCTATCTTTACATCCATCTGGTGTAGATTCCATCCCATGGAAGCGACAAGAGATATGATAGCTCTGATGGAGGTATACCTTGCCACCGGAGAAAAGGTTTCATCATAGTCTTCTCCCTCCTTCTGGGAGAATCCTTTGGCCACGAATCTTGCCTTATATTTATCCACGCTTCCGTCTGCTGCATGTTTGATCTTGTATACCCATTTTGAGGTTACCACTTATTTCTCTTTAGGTTTGGGTACAATTTCCCATACTTCATTTTTCATAATGGACTGATGTTCTTCCGCCATAGCTTCTTTCCATTGTCCCTTTTTAACTGCTTCTTCGAATGTAGTAGGTTCTTCATCTATAAGTTTTTTCATGTATGCTGCATAACTTGAGAATATTTTCGGTCTTTTGCTCTTCCTAGATGTTCCTTCTGGAACCTTGATTCTTTCTGCGTCCTATAATGTGGCTTCAATCCAAGCTGGTCATTTCTTGTTCTTTGGTATATTATCTGGATCAATGTTCTCACATGGCTCCATAGGATGATCAGGTTGATCCTTTTCGTTAATTTCGCTTTCTGTGTTTTCTTCATTTGGTTCTTCAATTTATTCTTCTTCTATAGTTTCTTCAATAGATTTTCTGAAGGCCATACTTTCATTGAATGTTACGTCTCTGCTTACTTCTATCTTGTGTTGTTCTGGAATATATATTCTGTAGGCTTTGGATGAATCACTATATCCCACGAATATCCCCTTCTTTCCTGAGGGTTCTAGTTTATTTCTTTTATCTTTGGGAATATGAGAATAAACTTGACATCCAAATATTCTTAAGTTTTCTATGTTAGGTTTCTTACCTGAGAATGCTTCTTCTGGTGTCATGTCCTTCAATATGCGATGAGGGCTTCTGTTCTGTACGTATATTTCCGTCATTGTTGCTTCTCCCCATAGAAACATGGATAGATCTTGATTGTTCAATAGGGCTTTTACTGTTTCTTCGATAGATCCATTCTTTCTTTCTGCTACACCATTTTTTTGAGGATTATGAGGAACAGTCAGCTCCCTCCTAATCCCTGCTGATTTGCAGACTGCAACAAACTCCTTCGAGGTGTATTCTCCTCCATTATCTGTTCTTAATGTCTTGATATTCTTGTTCATAAGGTTTTCTATTTCTGCCTTGAATTCTTGGAACTTGCTGAATACTTCATCTTTTGACTTCAGTAGGTATAGCCACAACTTCATTGAATAGTCATCTATGAATGTTACGTAGTAGAGAGATCGTCCTAAAGATCTGACTGGCATTGGACCGCAAACATCTGAGTGTATTAGATCTAGGGTTTCCTTAGATCTATTGTTGCTACTTGGGAATGGTTTCTTGATATTCTTTCCAAGGGCACATCCCTTTCAAATTCCTTCATGTGTAGACTTCAATTTTGGTATCCCTTCAACCATCTTCCTGAGGAAAGGTAATGCTTGATAATTGATATGAGCGTACCTTCTATGCCAAATTTCATTAGGGTTGAATTCGTCATGTACTAGGGCTTCTTCATTTTGTTCTAGTAGTCTATACAGATTCCCTTCACGTCTTCCAATAACCCTAGCATCTTCTATGCTGGAATCTTTATGCCATGATAACACCTTTTCATCTGTGAAGGCTATTCTATTTCCTTTGTCTTCTAAACATGATATTGATACTAGATTCTTTTCTAAACTAGGTACATATAAAACATTGCTTAAGTGAACATGATTACCTGATTCCAATTTGACGGAGGCTTGTCCAAATCCTTCGATGGGGTAGGTTCTTTTGTCTCCAAGCTCCACTTTGTACGATGACTTTCTCTCATTTAGATTTGAGAGTCTAGCTTGATCTCCCGTCATGTGCCTGGAAGCTCCACTATCGATTATCCACATATCGTCTTCAATTGTCTCGGTAAGTGCTGAGTAGTGTAAGAGACTGATTATTTCACACATGTCTTTGGTTGACTGGTAACTGGTCATGCCTTGATCCAAAACTTCAACTTTGTCATTTCTATCTTTTGAGAAAGTCAATAGGTGCACTGAGTTAGGGCGCATCTGAATATTTTCTCCTTGAGCAAGATGCTCCATCACAAGGTGTCGGATCTGAGAACTAGGGTTTCTGCAACTGCTACTGCTAGTAACCCTAGCTACAGTGCTTTGGAATCTGCTCCTGCTAGTAACCCTAGCGACAGTTCCTCAATGAGCTCAATATCTAGCAGCTATGTTTCCTTCCAGCGTTTTAGGCTGACTGAAGGGGTGTGGGACCATAACCTGTTAGAATATAGAAGATTGTGCTCATTTTACCATTGACGATACCCTCGTCACCCAACCACTGGCTGAAGCCACCCTCCGAGCACCTTGACCTTGACTGAGAAGAGAATCATGGTAGCAATCAATAGCCAAGAGAGGCTAATGCACCAAGCAAGAAAATAGAAACTAAGCTGAACAAATGATCCCACCCAGAAGCTAGTGCACCACTTTCCCCAGAGACCTGCACACAAAACTGCCAATTGTAGTGAACACAACTGGCTCTGCAATTCTGAGAGTGTGTAATAATGAAACTGGCGCCCTGTATTTATAGTGGACTGGCCAGGTTAACTGGGGACGACTTCTCCTTCTGGGCATCAATAAATTCAATTTAAATGTATTTGTTCAGCCGACAACTTGTCTAGGGTTTCCTTCAATTCTTTGCTTCCTTCCGGAGGATTCTAGTCTCGTCATAGGTCACAATAGAGGTTTATACCTCCTGAAGCTACCATAATATTAACAATAGATCCTATGAATGTCCAAAGAATCATTTAACAAGCCAAGGGAGTGCACATATTTTCCAAGATGATGAGGAGAGCATGGAATCACCTTCTCATGAAGATGCACCTAAGGTGGGAGAGTCATTGATCATGAAAAGAGTCTTGAGCCAAACACGGAGACACAAGAACCTCCTCAAAGAAATACGTTGTTCAAAACCACATGCAAGACTACAGGTAAATGTTGCAAGGTTATTATTGATAATGGAAGTACTGACAACCTTGTGTCTACTGAAATGGGTGATAAAATAGGCCTAAAGAAGACAACACATCCAACTCCCTATAAGGTGTCTTGACTGCAAAAAGGACACCAAGTCTTATTAAATGAATAATGTTAAGTGGAATTTTAGATAGGGAGGTACAAATATTAGGTAACATGTGATGTTATGCCAATGGATGTTTGTCATGTTCTCTTAGGAGTTTGACAATAGAGAAATCCATGATCGAAGAAGTAATACTTATAGTTTCAAGAAAGATGGAAGAAAACACACACTCATCCCTTTGAAAGATGAGAATGCAGTTGAAGACGATTGTCCTAAAGTGTCGATGATCAGTGGTAAATAATTATTACATCAGATTATAAATGAGGAGGTAGGTTTTGCATTGATTGACAAGCCAAGAATAGTTATTGCTAGCACAAAATGGATTGATCTTCCTATATAAATTCAAGATTTGTTGAATGATTTTGTTTATATTTGTGTGGATGACTTACCTAATGAAATACCCCCAATGAGAAGCATCGACCATCATATAGATCTCATTCCAGGAGCCAATATACCAAACAAGGAAGCTTACAAGATGACTCCAAAGGAAAATGAAGAAATCAAGAATCAAGTACAAGAATCGTTGAAAAAAGGGCTAGTAAGAGGGGGTTTGAGTCCTTGTGACGTTCCAACAATGTTGAGTCCTAAGAAGAATGGAGGTTGGATAATGTGTATAGATTCAAGAGCCATCAACAAGATCACAATTAGGTATAGATTCTTTTTTCCTAGAATTGATGATTTGATGGATTGTCTAAGTGGTGCAAGGTATTTTTATCAGATAGACTTAAAAAGTGGATACCATCAGATAAGAATAAGAGAGGGTGATGAATGGAAAACAACATTTAATACCAATGATGAGATTTGCGAGTGGCCAGTGGTGCCATATCGATTGAAAAACGATCCAAGCATGTTCATGAGGCTAAAAAATGAACTGCTTAAGGATTTCACAGGTAAATTTGTCATTGTTTACTTAGATGATATTATGATTTATAGTCATTCAAGGGAGGATCACCTTAGACATATTATATAGGTTTTGCATAAGTTGCAAAAAGAGAAATTATTAATCAATCTTAAGAAGTGTACTATCATGAAGACAAAGTTGATCTATTTGGGTTTTTTCATATCACAAGAAGGATTGAAGATGAACAAAGAGAAGGTGAAAGCCATAATAGAGTGGCCTAATCCAAGGAATGTCTTTGAGGTAAGAAATTTATAAGAAATTTTAGTGGGATTTGTGCTCCAGTCGTAGAAACAATTAAGGGAAACAAGTAGATGCTCCAATGGACCGAGGAAGCTAATAAAATAATTCAATTACTCAAGAAGATCACAAAATAACCTATTCTAGCTCTATCTAATTTTGGTAAAGTTTTCCAAGTGGAATGTGATGCTAGTGGGATTGCTATAGGTGTTGTTTTGAGTCAAGAAGGTAAGCCAACTGCCTGCTTCAGTGAGAAACTTTATGATGCCATAAATAATTATTCCTCATATGAAAAAGAATTTTATGCCATTATCCAAGCTTTGAAGAAGTGGAGGAATTATTTGATGCCTAAAGAGTTTGTATTGCATACTGATAACCATGCTTTACAATTCATTAGTAGTCAAACCAAATTAAGTCAAAGGCATGTAAAAAAGATTAAATTTTTGCAAAGTTTTTCCTTCGTTATCAAGCAAACAAGTGGAAATCTAACAAAGTTGCAGATGCATTAAGCAGGGGAAGTCTGATTATGCAAGAATCTTAAGTGAATATCTTTGGATTTGATACCTTGAAAGACATATACAAAGATGCTTCAAAATTTAATGAGGCTTATGCAACATGTGAGGATCCCATACATAGAGATAGGAGTCCATGGATGGAGTACATGATTCAAGAAGGACTTTTATTCAAGGAAAAGCAATTATGCATTCCTAAATTCTCCATGAGAGAGAACTTGTTGAAGGACAATCATAGTGGTAGTTTGGTAGGACATTTTGGGAAAAATGAGACACTTGCTCAATTGAGTGCACATTATTTTTGGGCAAGAATGGAAGTTGATGTGAAAATTTTTGTTCAGAGATGCATGATATGCCAACATTCCAAGGGAAGAATCAAAAATACAAGACTATATCAACCTTTCCCTATTCCTAATAGGCCATGGGATTCAATAAGTATAGATTTTGTACTTAGACTACCTAAGACTAAAAAAGGTAACGATTCTATATTTGTTGTAGTTAATAGATTCTCCAAGATGGATCATTTTTATAGAAAGTACTAAAACAAGTAATGCAACCAATATTGACAATTTGTTTTTCAAGGAAGTAACAAGATTGCATGGACTTCCTATGAGTATTGTTTTTGACAAGGATACTGAGTTTGTTGGCCATTTTTGGAGGACCCTTTGGAAGAAGTTGGGAACAAATCTTAGTTTTAATTTTTCATACCATCCTTAGATAGATGGACAAACTGATGTGGTCAATGAAATCCTTGAAAACATCCTAATAAGCTTAGTGAGTGAACATCCCAAACAATGAGATCAAGTACTTGCTCAAGCAAAATTTTCCTAGAATGATTCACCAAACAAAAGAACAAGTCTTAGTCCATTTCAGATTGTATATAACATTCATCCAAAGGGTGTTTATGAGATGATACACTTGAGTAAGCAAGAGATAAAGAGTGTTGATGGATAATTTTTTGCAACAACCATGTAAGAGTTGCATCAAAAATTCAAACACTAGCTTGAAGTGAACACAATAAAATAACATATTTAAAGAGGAAAGAGTTAGTTGATCCATATTATTTTTGGCATGAAACGAGAGCAGAGAAATAATAAAGAAATGTATAGATATATATAATATATCCAATAATGTAACAAAGATATATCAGAGATATAACCATAAACACAAAGATACAATAATACACAATTTCTATTAATGAGTGAAATGTACAGAACTGTAAAATTACATAGTGAAAGACTCGCTAGAATGGTGGCAGCTTATCTCTGTTTGGGGCACTCAATACACCGTTGGAAAGGTCTAGTAGAGAATAACACATTGCAACTAGACCAATATAATATCTTGCTCAACCATGTGAGCCTAAAATCCAAAAAAAATGTCGTTTAGGGCCTCAAAATGACCCCTTCAGTTTGGGACCAAAAAAACTGTAAAAAATTGTCGAGGTGGAAAACTCTATTTTGAGCTAGTGGAATAGGTGGGTGGCCACCAATATCCACCTGGATCAATCCTCCCTCCTTAGGAAGCAATGGTCTCCATTTCATTGAGTTCCTGGGGAAGTGGGGGAAGCGTTTGCTGAATCTGAACCTTGGTGAGATGCTTGCCTTGTTGGAGAAGTTGTGTTGCTTGGTTTGTGGGAGGTTGTTGAGAACCTGATGAGATGAATGTGTGTAGAAGGAATACTTTTCTTCAATACTTTTGACTTGATTCTGCTGCATAGAAGGTGCTTGGACTGAGGCTGCAGTGGTTGCAATGTCCTTCTGTTCACCTTTTGAACAGATTGCAAAGAAGTTGAATTTGGTAGTATGAGATACTACCTTGCAGCATTGTTTAGGTGGGAAAGTCACTGGAAATACCTCTCGTATCCTATAGAGATGACCCCCCCAGAGTAACAATGACAGTACGGGGTTGAGACTCATAAATAACATGGAACTTCCACATATATGGCTGGCCCAAAAGGACATGACATACAACCAATGGGGAAACATCACATAATACCTCATCCTTGAAGGGTTGGATGCCGCATGACAATAAACACTGCTGACTGACACAAATATCTCGTCCCTGGCGAAGCCACCCATTGTTGTATGGTTGTGGGTGTGGTGTTGTCAACAATCCCAACTGTTTGACAACCTCTACTGAGATGAGGTTCTTATGTCTTCTGCTATCAACAATAAAATGAAGCGGGGTCCCCTTCGCCCACATATGTGAATGAAAAAGGAGATCCCCCTCTTCAGGATCTACTGGTTCTTATGGTTTAATTGTTGCAGTCGCGATGGTAGAAGTGGGGTCTCCATCGATGATTTGTCATTTCCCATTATTTTCTGAATCAGTTTCCGACTCCTTGTCTTTGATCTCGGACACCAATGACTGTTTTGAGTGACATTCATTGGTGTTGTGCCAGGGGATTTTGTGGAAATCACACCATTTTCTAGTGTCCTTCTTCGTCTTTCTGTTACTCTTCTTTTCCTGTGGCTTGGATTGGTTTTCTGAAGGCTGGTTGTTAGAACCGTCTTTACCATACTTTGTTTGTTGTGGATTTGTAGACCCAGACTCCTGCTTGTTTTGATGCTTAAATTTCTGCTCAATTTTAACAACATATCGATGAGAAACACCCAATGATGAGATGTTCAGAAATTCCATTTCAATTTGGATGTATATGTGTAGAGCCCCACGGTATTTTAGAACCAGATGTCGCTCATAATATTTGATATTGTTATAGAAAGATTTGCCTCACCCTATGCAATCTTGCACATAGGGCCTTTTTCCATTTACCTATGCAGAATTTTCATCCCTTTTTGAAAATCCCAGAGCTAAAAATACATTTTTTCCACATGTACGCACCTTGCCTACTATACAACATGATAATATGCAGACTGCACCACTACAACCTATGTACATCGGGATTTGTGCCCAAAAATGAAAAATGGTGTCAGGTTTCCATGTCACGACAAGAGATCAATGATCCTTGGCCTTCCATATACTGGAAACGTTTCAACTTGGCCCTTCAGTTCCATTTGAAGGCTATAAATGGGCCAATTACGAGCTATGGAAAAGAGGAGAAAGAATTCAACTTTGAGAGAAAAGTTACTCTGGAGAAATTATTAACTTCATATTGAGTCTACATCCCTTTGTCCTTTAAGTCTTAACACAATGTTCAACCCCCAAGGTCTTCCCTTATTTTGAGAAATTCAATGTCTCTCTTCTATGAGCTTGCCTTTGGTGGAGGATTGAAGTGGTGGAGGCCTAGCTGGAAGGAACTTAGTTTCTCGATTTCGAACCGTGCCGACACAGAAGTCTGTAACTTTTTCACTTTTGTTGATCATATATTAATAGAAATACTCTTTTCCCGTCTAATTGATATCTTGTAATTATTTGAATTATTGTTCCATGGGAGTATTTGTTATGTATATTAATGGATTATGTTATTGAATGTGCTAACATCATATATTATCACCATATTCTTTCTTTGCTTGGTTGTTGAAAACTGGTTGCAGGTATATTGCTTTGGGTCAAGTGCTCAACGATGGACTTCATCGAACGTCTAGATGAGGTAGGCCTTTTATCTTGTCTTGCTAGCATATTTGTTTATATAGCATACTTGAGAATAGATTTTATTTTGGCAGTCATTTATGTCTTTTGTGGTTTACCCTAGCCATAGAAAATTTTTCCTCATAATAGAATTGGTGACCATACTGGGGATTGAACATTCTTTCTTAGGGTTTGGAGTGTTTTTTTCCTTAGATTGATCTCGTTCCTATTGCGTTTCTTGTCATTTCATTGCTTGACAACCTGTTGGTAGCAAGTATATAATTATCATTTTTATAAAGCTGCCTACACAGGGTCTATGAAATTTTACTACTCTTTATAAGCGTTTCTTCAAATGACAGTTGTAAATCGTCGCATTTTACCTATCATCTATTCATGCTTTGTTTTCATGACTGAAAGCATGAAAACTCGCAACTACCGTCATCGTTCTGTTTTAAATTTTCATTGAAAGCATGTCGTTTATGATAGAATTGCGATTTCTTGCTATGGACATGTTGCTCTCATTGTTTATGATCGTTTTGATTCTAAGAATGCCTAAGAAACTTATGGTTGTTTGAATGAAAGACCCCCATCAATTGGTATTTGATTTTTGTATTAATTTTGGTTTGATGATTGACCATATTTCTTTCATGGAAACTTTGGCTTTTCAATTTTTGTAAATCACCTATTTTTGCAATTAAAATTGGATGCGCACACAATGTTTTAAAGTACTCTGTCCTAGCATGTACTCAATTCCAAGGTGGCATACGTAGTATAGAATGCCATTACACCTGAGCATGGTCTCGGGCTTCATGATTTTTCTCCCATGCATTGTGATTAACACTTTGCCCACCGTTTGAATTGTCACAACATTGTTTTGATAAGGCTTGGGGCTATGGCTCTGTGGTCTTTTTCCAAACCCTACCTATGAGTTCTATGTTAATTCCCATCCATTCGGCATGGCTCCAGCGGTAAGGGTCGAACCAAATGATGTCCAGACTCTGCTTTCGTATGATAACGCTAGGGAAGATTTGGAAAGGAACGGTTGGCGTTTGTTCATCGAAACATTTCAGGGCTTTAACCTCAAGGTCTCCCAAGAGTTTTCCTTAACCTTTGATGGATGTAGGGAAAATATCAGTGATGTACAGTTAGAAGTGATAGAAGAGTTCTTAAGCCAAGCCACGAGATTTCCAGCAGTTGTTCAGAAATGGTTCAAGAATGCGAAAGTGGAGGAGGTCCCTTGGACGTTACTGTTTACCTCACGAAAAATAACCAGCTGTGATTGAGGTATGCCGATTTCATTTTTGAAACCTAGATGGCATGATTTACTTACTGTAGTGAAGCAATTCATCACTTGTGAGGGTCGATTCAGAATGGTTTTCCTATATCATCTCCGCCTCCTTATGAGTTTTATTGGCTTTCCATTGAATATGCCTTACTACCTGCTTAGAAGTCTGTATAAAATGGGTAAACGGTTTAGGAAACAGAGGTTAGATTCGAGTTTATTTCATCACGGTCTGATTAAAACCATCCTCACGCACCAGTTACAGTCACAAAATGATAGTTGGGATGCTTTCATTTCACAAAAGGGTTTTGGCAATAATGAGTTGGGACAGGTAGATAAGCCGGTCATTGTTGAAACCGTTGTGAACCCTACGGCCTCTTCTCCACCGCTCCAGGCCTGTGATCTTTCCCCTAATAGAGAGCCCTCAACCTACCCTGATGTCACTCAATAGGACAGTCAACCGGGTTCGCATCCAAAGGATAGCACTAAAACTGTTAAAAAACCTACAGGAAAGAAGCTAAAGGGCAATGTTGATGTTAATTTCAAGAAGCTAAAGGGCAGTGTTGATGTTAATTTCAAGAACAAAAGGGCTGGTCATTTAATTTCTCGATGTGCTCGAAATAAATTGAAACCCCGTGTAGACACAATCAACACGATTGAAGTGAGTGAAGACTCAGACTCGGAAATTGAAAAATTCTTGGCTGAAGAGGACCCCGTGTCATTCGGGCTATACCCTGACCAACCCTATGACTATGTTAACAATCTGCCTCCTTGTCTAAAGGATAAACCAGAATTTCCTAGCATCCAACTCTGTGATAAGCATACCATTCGCATGGAGGATTCTCTGATCCATAATGCTGTTAGCGCTAATGCAAACTCCTTACAATCACAGTACGATGATTGTCGATCGTGGATTGACAGGTACTATACTGATGTTCCATTGCTACAGTCACAACTCAAGTCTTTAAGAGACCAAGTCGATAGGTTGACAAATGAAAACAACATAATCGAGTCCATTATCCAAGGGAAGGAGAAACGATTGAAAACTACAGGTCGTGTCATTTTTAAGAATGTAGAGGCAGCAACAACTATCGTAAATTCCAAAATTTCTTGATATGTTTTGATTCCATGATTTGAGGTATGATGTTTTTAAATTTTAGCATGATTTTGCCACTCTTAAGTTAGGATATTCGATTTGATTGAAAAGATTATTTTTCTTATTAAGATTAGTTTGTTTTGTTTATTTAATAAAATATGATTGTATTTGCTATTATAACTAGCTACAAAATCGTAAGATTCTGTAGCCAGTTAGAAAAATTCGAATTGTTTGATTTGACAATTGAAAACATATCTGAAATCTTCTCATTTTCATTTGTTTTTAGGATGATTAAGGAGCCCATGATTTCCAAGGAGATATGAGGCACTTTTTGAGATCTCCCAGCCATATCAACTTTGTATTTTGAGTAAATTAGACTGCTGGTAGTTTTTGATATTTAGTAAAATTAGGGTGGTTGCATCCCCCATTATTTTTTGAAACCAAATTGATCTTATCAACAGGAAACAATTATGTTTCCTGAAACCTATATAAACCTATTATTTTGTAAACATTGGATCATCTCAGCCTGGGGCAAGAGTGTGGGCGTTTTTATTACACACTTGAATGGAATATGATGCATGTTACAGCTTTAGCTTTTTTGTATGATGTTTTCATTCAAGTTATGTTTATTTCAATTTCGATAATAGATTATGATTGCTTTTGTCGACATAGTTTATTACGAGTTGATATCATTTGATTTATATATGTTGTCCATATTTCCTGTTTCAGAACAAAACACACAGTGATTATCTGTCCAACTTAAATTAGCAGATTCATCTCTAGTTTATGTTGAATGTCTGTATGCAAATTCTTACTGAAAGATTTATCTCGTCGTAGCAATTTGCAAATCATATGATCACTGTAATTGTATCTATTTGATGTTCTGTTGTTATAATTCAATATCCAGCATTATCATTCCTCATTTATTAGGGGCAGTCCCAAGATCTGTAGTAGGTTTACTTCGTTAGATAAAAGTGGCTAGATATTCAACAACGAACAGAGATTGGATACAAATAATAGGTCATCCTTTTATTTGATTTTGCCAGCTTGTTAAATATAGAAATTTTCTTTATGTAAAACATTTTCTGCTATCTAGTATTCGTTGTTAATTAGGTAGTTTAATGTTTGATTTCACGAGTGCTTACAGTTAAGAAAATAAACCAAAAGGATTGAGTAATATTTTCATTTTTCTTATTATTGCTAGAATAATCACCCTACATTTGATTTTTGCGAGTTTAGATTAAAACTCGTGTTTAGTACATATTGTATATAAAATTATTTATTATACTTTCAGTTAAGTATATTGTACATACGATAACTAGATCTATTTTACAAGTATTAATTAGTTAAACTGTAGATATATGTTAGATGTATATATATTGTTTAGCGATTGTTATTTATTAAAGTTATTGTATTTTCTTTAGTTATTTTTTCGCTTTCTTTAGGACTTAGATTGGCCAATGGAGCCGCTAAACCCGTCAGAGTGAATTAATCCAAACAGCTTGGGTTAATTAGACAACCCTGGACCGGATTCACTCCTCCAGTTGACGAGCGGTCAATTTCGCCCGTCAACAAATGGCGCTAGAAGGAGGGCCTGCAAACTATTAATGGCATGAGGAGGTCGTAAGACTCCTCTCCCACCTACCCATTCACCTATAGTAACTAGAATTCGTTCAGACAACAACATTGTCCCTCAAACAACAACCACATCAAATGACGATCTACGGATCATAGTTGAACTAGTAAATCCAAATCCTCCAGGTGGTGACATACAAGAGATTGTTCGTCAATCCCGCATAAGAATGCACAGTGCCTTAGCCCGTATCAGACAACCAAACTGACCTTTGAACCAACCATTAGACTTCTTTGATATCAGAGAACAACTTGAAGGTACTGACCTTACCTTAAACCCTACAGATCCAGATCATATCCTCACTCCTGTAACAGGAGGATATGGTATTCCACCATCACCCCCCCCCTTCATCTCCTTCTTCTTCTGGAGAAGAATCCTTAGATGAAGGCAGTTCCTCATCCCAGCCTTCGACACCACCCACATCTATGGCCAATGCAAACAATCCCGCTGTTACACATTATTTTCATCATCCCTATGATTGTTAATGATGTAAACCTATCTGTTGCCTTCAGAGGGGTCAGTGGCCTGAGTTCCTAAAGAGAGAAGGGAGAAGAACTTTTCCTGAGAAAAGAAGTTGCATTTTCCTATGTAAAAACCTTATAAAAAAGGAAGTTCGCAGGTTGCTATATAGGTAGGGTGCGAGAATGACCCATTCTTGCAGGTTGCACTGTAGCTAGGGTGCGAGATGTTCGCAGGTTGCTCTATAGCTAGGGTGCGAGAATGCCTACACGGGAAAAATGAACGTTTTCTTGAATCTTCTAGAAGGAGAAACTTCTATGGTGAGGTGGCATCCAAATGGTTTGGATTTTACTCACTTTCATGATTTAGTGGGATCATCCTAACCTCCTCACCTTATCCTTTTCAACTTATAAAAGGAGAGGAGTTTTCATGGAGAAAGTTAGCTTTGTTGGTTCTTGAGCTTGTTAGCTTTGGTTGGCTTGGAATTATTAGCTTGGTTGGAGTGGATTTGAAATTTGCTTTATCAAGATAGATTGTGAATATCATCAGATCTATGCTCTCAAAATTCTTGGAGTGAAAGTGTGTGGGGAACGAAGGACAGTTGGAAGGGACCTTACGACATCAAGGCCATGGTTGTAATCTCTCTTTCACATTTAATATGATACAGTAATATGATTCTTTCCTATAAAGCTTGTTGTGTTTTATTGTATGATTCCTTGATCATATACATAGGTTTATATTGAGTTTATGATATCGCTATCACTTTGGTTGGTTTGTGTTGTTTTGATCTTGACTGCACAAGAGCACTGGAGCGAAGCGGGAGAAACAAAGACTATAGGAAGCGATTATAAGGTATGTTACTTATTCTTGCCTCCTAGTTAATTCAATAGTTAAAATATAGGGAAAGAGTCATATTATGTCTTGCTTTGTTCTAGATCCAGGTGGATCTAGGGAGATCGGTTAGTGTCCGCACCTACGGATTTATCCAATAACAAAATTGGCGACTCAACTGGGGAACAGATTGTTTCCTAGTTAGTCTAGTTTCCCTTCCTTTGATTGCTTGTTTTCTGGTTTATGAGTCTGTGGGACATCCATCCAGACTCTCTAGAACTAGAAGTTCACTTAGATTCCCTGTCCTTTTTCAAAATTTTATTTGATTACAGACATTCTCGCACTGTACCTGTCTGTGGAATGCGAGAATCATTGATGTTCACACCCTACTGTTAGGTTCAGTGAGAACTTCTCGCACCCTACCAATGTCTAGCCTGCGAGAATGCCTAATTCTCACACTGCACTCTATTGCTAGCCTGCGAACTTGTTTGTAAAAAAATTTGGATTGGGTCTTGTCATTTTTTGATGCCTAGTTTTTCTTTGAACAGCTGGATTGAACTTTTGGAGCCTATATTGATCTATTTACAGTCTTCTTGACATTCTTTGAGTTTCTTTTAGCCATTTTTGCTTTGTTTGGTTTTGAAGGATTAGTCTCTTGCTTTGAGTGTCTTTCAATTAGAAAGCGTGTGTTTTCTTTAGAATTGTTTAGGGAAAGATGAGATTTCTTCTGAATAGTTTTCTTTAAAAGAAAACTTTTAGTTTGGGTTTCTTTGTTTTAAGAAAGTTCATTATTGCTTTTAGTGAAATTTTTGAAACAAAAAGATTTAATTTCTTGCTTTATATTAGATTGGGGGCATCATTGCATTTGAAGTAGCGAAATTTCATGATTCTTGGATTTTGTTATTGGATAAATCCATAGGTGCAGACACTAACCGATCTCCCTAGATCCACCTAGATCTAGAATAGAGCAAGACAGAATATGACTCTTTCCCTAGATTTTAACTATTGAATTAACTAGGAGGCAAGAATAAGTAACATACCTTATAATCGCTTCCTATAGTCTTTGTTGCTCCCGCTTCGCTCCAGTGCTCTTGTGCAGTCAAGATCAAAACAACACAAACCAACCAAAGTGATAGCAATAGCATATACTCAATATAAACCTATGTATGTGATCAAGGAATCAAACAATAAAACACAACAAGCTTTATAGGAAAGAATCATATTACTGTATCATATTAAATGTGAAAGAGAGATTACAACCATGGCCTTGATGTCATAAGGTCCCTTCCAACTGTCCTTCATTCCCCACACACTTTAACTCCAAGATATCTGAGAGCATAGATCTGATGATATTCACAATCTATCTTGATAAAGAAAATCTCAAAGCCACTCCAACCAAGCTAATAATTCCAAGCCAACCAAAGCTAACAAGCTCAAGAACCAACAAAGCTAACTTTCTCCATGAAAACTCCTCTCCTTTTATAAGTTGAAAAGGATAAGGTGAGGAGGTTAGGATTATCCCACTAAATCATGAAAGCGAGTAAGATCCAAACCATTCGGATGCCACCTCACCATAGAATTTTCTTCTTCTAGAAGATTCGAGAAAACACTCATTTTTCCCACGTGTAGGCATTCTCGCACCCTAGCTATAGAGCAACCTGCAAACATATCGCACCCTAGATATAGTACAACCTACGAGAATGGGTCATTCTTGCACCCTGCCTATATAGCAACCTGCGAACTTCCTTTTTTATAAGGTTTTTACATAGGAAAATGCAACTTCTTTTCTTAGGAAAAGTTCTTCTCCCTTCTCTCTTTAGGAACTCAGGCCACTGACCCCTCTGAAGGAAAAAGATAGGTTTACATCATTAACGATCATAGGGATGAAGAAAATAATGTGTAACAGAGAGCCCCCCAAAGTATGAAGTTAGAACAGAGTGATAGCTGAAATACTTTGTCGAGTGTGTAGGGAACAAGGAACAGTCGGTCGGAAACCTGCCAATAAACAAGGAAATACAGTACAATAAAATATCATCGCTTAGGTAGGAATTACCATACTCAGAATACAAATGACTCAAAGAACAAATTCCGACATGCGAAGATCCATGTCAAGTAAGAAAGGTAATGGCCACCAAACATACACTGTGGATCCATACCAATATGACTCAAATCTGAACATAGCCACCAGAAATACACTGTGGATCTATGTGTTAAAGACTCAAATTTGAACATAGCCACCAGAAATACAATGTGGATCTATGCAACAATACACTGAATATACTCCAAGGAAACCTGGATCTGTCAGAAAATATCCAGGGTCTTCATCTCCACCACTCTATAGTACGAATCTAACCATGTGAATACATGTGTTGAAGTCGAACATGGTAGAAACCACTTGATTACCGGTCATTAGTGTATACCGTTAACAAGTG